>JAVSBS010028640.1:74458-124476 GCA_033124195.1 Coracias cyanogaster
ATTTATTTTTATATATATATATATATGTAGCTTAGTACCTGGTTTGGATTTTGTGCAGCTGCCAGATTTGTTTTAAACCCCTCATTCTTCGATCAATGAAGACTCTAGAAACAATTAACTTTTTCCCCCTCCCCCAGGTGTTTGGTACCACTGCAGTACCGAGTAGTTCTGACAACCCAGTCTGAGAAGTGGAAAACACCAGATCTCCCCTCTTACTTTTACAAAAGCATTTTAGGGTCAGTTCTTCAGCTTTGCAAAATGCAGCTCAGGAACATTCACAGATTTCTTCTGCCAGAAGAGCTCTGTGGCAGTAACTTCATAGAGCCAGGGAAACATTCCGCTGAGATAAATCACCACCACCGCTTTGACAGCAAATATCCATCTTCAGCCCAGACCACTTAATGGCCATGAGCTAATCTTCATCACAAATACCATTTCCAATCTTGTTTTAAACAGGTGGAATGTCAAATAAGGAGTGTTGGCCAGCTGAAATTATTTTGATCTTGATCAGAACCATGGCCTGAGCTCCAGGTCTGAGGGCAGAAACAAAGATTAAGTGTTATCCGGCAAAAAAATGATGTATTTGGTTCGAGGGATGAAAAGAACTGAACTCTTTATTTCCAAGACCCCTAGCTGAAATTATTCCAAGCCCAGGACTTTCAGTTTGATCCACACCCAGCTGAAACGCACGTGTTTTCAGAGCATTTGAAGTAGAGATGTTAATTGTAGACAATGGATACATGCATCCTCCAGAGAGGGACGTTCATCTCCAGGGCAGGAGAGCTGCAGCCCCAGCTCCTCATCTTCAGCCCGTTCATGTCGGCACCAGCTTTGTGAGCTCGCAGGGACCCTCTGGCACTACTCAGGGTGGCCCATCCCCACAGACACCCATCCCCGCTCTCCACATCCGCGGAACGATGCTCCCAGCAATCCCACGATAACGTTGGCATCCCGCCTCAGTTTCCCAGCCGTGCCAGCAGCGGGAGGAAGGCGGGAGGGATTTCATATCGCTCTGATTCAAGCGCTGGGGGAAGGCGTGGAGGATTCACGCTGCCCACTGTCATAACGTTCAATAATTGAAGCAGGGAAAGTACTCGCAATTGGAGGTCTGCAGACAGGCAGTTCTGGCACCCAGCTGCGGGGAGCAAGGATGCGGGTACACCGGCTGCTCGTACTCTTTGGAGACAACTTATCAGTACACAGCTCCCCAATTACCTTGCCTGCCGGGCTGAATCATCCAGCGTATCACACAGTTGTTGAGGTGCTGCACTCCTCCAACTTCTCATTTTCTTTTATGCCATTAGATTTTTTTTGTGTCCTTTCCCCCGGTTCCCTATGATCTCATCAAAAATTAACCGACATTGTGTTTCCTAGCCTTTTAACAACTATTAGAGTGGCTTTACCAAATGATTGCTAAAAAAGACTCCTCAAGCTTCCCAAACATAATCACGTATTAAAAGAATAAAGGAAATTACATGCTGTGCTAAAGTGACTTCACAGGCTTATTTCTTTCTACCAATTAATGGCTTTGAATGAAGCTGTAATTGAGCAGTGACTAATACTGACGGCAGAGATTGTCTTCTCTCTTATTTACATCTCGTGCATCACTTTTACAACAATGCTGAATAGTATTAATACTGTATTGTGGTTTCTCCAAGGATTTAAATTTCCTTATTAAAATGACTGTACCAATCCGTAAGGACTCTTAGAAAGCCAGCACGGTTTAGGAGATACAGGGTTGAAATCCGGGTTAAGATGCCCTGATTTGACGCCCCAACGCCCTCCCAGGCAGTGAGGAGCAGCGAAGGGGAGCGGAGCAAGCAAAGCCGGGGTGAGGTGGGAGGT
The DNA here is from genome assembly GCA_033124195.1 of Coracias cyanogaster. Taxonomy (NCBI): domain Eukaryota; kingdom Metazoa; phylum Chordata; class Aves; order Coraciiformes; family Coraciidae; genus Coracias; species Coracias cyanogaster. The sequence continues at coordinate 76,304 of JAVSBS010028640.1, forward strand.
TCACCCTCCTCAACCCCGTCTTGGCTACAGCATCTGCCCAAGCCGTGGGCTCTGTCCTGGGATGTGGCTATGGGTTTTTTTCTTCCAGTGAACTGTAGTGAGCTTTATGCCTCATTGCCCTCAGCCGCAGTTTGTTGTTAAAGGTAAAACCCCGGCCGAAGCTGTGGCAGTGCCCTGGTGCCCGGTTCTGGCAGATCCCTGCATTACTGCTCCTGTTTTATGGATGCGGAGAAAGAAATACAGAGATTCAGTGACTGGCCTGAAGCCACGGAGCCCAACATCCCTCCTGCTGCGACACCTCAACCCTGTCCCATCCCTACGGCCTGTGCAGCTGGGTGATGAGCTGGCATCGGCACCATCTCCAGCTGGACAGTAACCCTGGCTGGGAGAGGTGATCTTCAGCCAATCCACGGTCCTGGTCCAGGCTCCTCTGGGTGACAGGGGTGCCAGTGCCCATCAGAGTGAGCTGCCAGCACCGCGCACGCCCCAGGTACAGGTCACTGATGTACCCCTGCGTGCATCCTTCATCACGCAGACAGGCAGTAGAGAGGCAGAGGGGAGTGGAATAAAACTTTCAGAGACCTCCTTTAGCAAGAGAAGGGGGTCCTCAGTTTCTGCAGATGTAGGTGTTGTTTATAAATACGTGATGTACTTAGAAAAGCGCTGTTCAATTTACCAATAATGCTGTAGTTATTTTTCCCAATTGTACCTAGTCACTCAGTCATAATTCTGCAGCCGATTGGCTGGCTGCGGTGGTTTCTCAGGAAACTGGCAATTAAGGAGCAGGAAAAACGTCTGTGAGTCACAGATACTTATAAACAAGCGGAGAAGATTGATTGGGCTGCAGCAGTCACCGCCAGAACACGGCGAGCTCCCCGACCCCGGGTGGGCAGCGTGGGCTGGCTGCGTGGCAGGGCTGGGGGCTCGGGCAGCAGCACTGGCACCGCTGCCCTGCCTCGAAGGAACAGCCATCCCACCGGGGCCATTTTGGGGTTAATCGCCTGCATTTCGGTCTATTCCCAGCCCTTACGCCCGTGTATATTCTGCCTTCCCAGCTGCAGGCAGGGAAGCAGATGGTGCCTGCTGTTCTGTGGATTTGAGGAAGGAAAGAAAAGGACATTTACGGTGTCTTGGCTGTTGTGCTGTGTCTCTGCTAGGAGAGAGGGTTCCCTTGGCCCCTGTGGTGGGTTCAGCTTAGCTGAGCACCAGGTGCCCCCCAAGCCGCTCCATCACTTCCCCTCACTTCCTCAGCAGGGCAAGGGGGAAGAAAATAAGATAGCAGGGAAAACTTAGTGGGTCAAGACAAAAGCAGTTTAATTAAAAGTTTAATATGCTTCCCATTCGCTTGCTCAGCCATGTGGGGAGCAGCAAGGCTGGAAGAAGCTCAGCTGGGCTGTCAATGCATCCCCCATCACACTGGCAGACCTGGCGCAGGAACATTTTGGAAGGGAGGTGTCCTGAGGAAGCCTCATCTCCTGCTCTCTCCCAAACACCCAGCTCCCCAGACAGCTTTTAGGAAGAAGTTCTTTACTGAAAGAGCGGTCAGGCCCTGGAACAGGCTGCCCAGGGCAGTGGTGGAGTCCCCATGCCTGGAGGGGTTCAATAAATGAGTAGATGTGGTGCTTTGGGACACAGTCTGGGGGGCAGGGAGAAGTTAGGACGAAGGTCAGACTTGATGACCCTAGAGGCCTTTTCTAACCTAGATGATTCTATGATTCACACATTTGCTTTATATTTTGGGGATGGTTTGAGACCACTCTACACTACCTGCAGCTTCCCCATCCCCACCTCCGACAGTGTGAGCCCCTGGGTGAGAGTTGGACACCATCCTGCCCATGGAGCACAGTGCCATCCCCAGCACCCCCGGCACAGCCACCTCCTCCCACCCTTGGGAGATCCAGCCTCTGCACCTCTGCATCTGCACAGCACATGCTGCTCCAGCCACGCTGTCACCTCCTTCCAGCCCTGCTCCAGCTCTGCTGTGATAGAAGCAGAAATATCTTCCCACACCAGCAGCACCTTGTGCTGCGCTGCTCTGTACAGACACCGGCTCGCCCCTTCTTCTTGTCTTTTAGCCCCTATTCAACAGAAATTTTCAGAATTTCAGAAATTTTCTTCTTTTCCTTCTTAACCTGTCTTTCAGCGCTGCATACAACTGAATTAGTTGGCTGTCCCATTATCTGTTTCATGCCTTCTGACATACATTACTCTGAAATATAAAAACCTGATTTCATATTAAAGCTAATCTAGAATTTAGATTTAATAAATTGGACCACGCTCAAGGAAATCAGAGTGAAATATCAGCTTGTTAAGTTTCACATCACCGGCCCTCTGATAGGTATAATATGGCAATTTCTGGTGAATAAATTATCAGAAAGTTTTATATGCCGTGTCTAATCACAATTTCTATCAGATAGAAATTACCACCTACCTCCCAAAGGATGGATTTTTTTCTTATTATTCTTCTATACAACTGTGAAATTAATTATGCCATTTGGGGTGGGAGTTTATGAAAAAGACACAGAGGGTAGCTCTTAGGGAATTATCCTACTAATGTTACTTCAGCCATCTAAATAAACACAAGAGATTCATTTTAGAGGGAGGTATAGTCATCAAATGCTGTGATTCTGCATATCAACGCCTTCCCACTTCAAAGGCTCATCTTCATTATTTAGCACCAGCTCTCATCTTTATCATTTTTTTTTTAAATGCCCTCTTCTGCTCAGCACTTTTGAGACATTTTCCTAAGTGGGTTGTTTTTTCCACTGGCCCTTATTGAGCTCCATCATTATTCTGTATCTTAACGGCACTCTAATCTTCTTCCTAATTACATGTAATGAGTATTTTGGAGTTGACAGAAGTACATCAAGACCTAATAATAAAGAAAATGACTAAATCTAGTCTTCCAATTATATTCTGTTAGCTCAGATGGTTGGCATCTAGTAGATTTAAAAATAGGTGTTATTAAAATCCTCCAATCTTCCCTTGGTATTTCGTCCCCTACCCCACAGTCATCTCAACAACAGACTTCTCTGCCCGAGCCAAAGGTTTGCAGAGTTAGGGCAGAGCGTTAGCGTGAAAACTTGTCTGTGCTGGACACGAGGCCAAAAGACAACTGGCTTCACTGGGACCAGATGTCATCCCTCAGCTGTGAGGTTCTGGATCAATTAAATATGCCCATTACATATGAAGGTGCTAAAAAAGGTGCTCCTTGGTGAGGGCAGTTTGTATTTCTCAGGATAAGCAACTTTTTTTTCCTATTGCTCATTGAAAAGAAACAGATTTTGTTCATTCTCTCACTGTAGAGTGGAAGGTTTGCTCTTATTTTGTTATCACACTAGCAAATACTGTATTACTTCTGGCCTCTTTCCAGAAGTGCTGGTTATGGAAAGGTCTTTTCACGTAACAGCTTTTTTACTTCCATCCATTGCAGTCCCTCAAGGTTTTGTACCTGGTGATGCAGTTGTGGGTCAATGCAAGTGTCCACTGCAGTCTTTCCACTCAGAAGCAAACTAACTCGAGAGGTTATTAATTCCAGGCAAAAAAAGGAGTTTTTATCTGATGTTGACCCAAGCCACAGCATTTGCACCCAAGCTCAAGGCCAGGAGTTTGGGTTTGGGTTGAAGCTCCTCTGACTTTGAAATCTGAATGCAAAAATGGTTCATAAGGTTCATGTCACTGACAGGGTTACATTGTCCTCACTTTCTTCTCAGTGTCTTGCTTCTCTTCTTCATTTGCAGCCCTCTACTGTGTTGAAAGGTTGAAAAAGTACCTCCCAGCAGAAAGAAGACAGCTACAGAAGAAGATTTAAATATTTGATCATGTCCATAAGTCACCGTCTTTATGCCTTCAAGAAAGTCTCAGAGGCTCGTATCTTCACAGCCAGGAGAAACACAGTCATAGAATAGAATCATAGAGTCATTCAGGTTGGAAAAGGCCTCTAGGATTATCAAGTCCAACCTTCATCCCAACATCTCCCTGACCCCTAGACCATGTCCCGAAGTGCCACTTCTACTCGTTTTTTGAACACCTCCAGGGATGGTGACTCTACCCTGCCCTGGGCAGCCTGTTCCAGGGCCTGACCACTCTTTCAGCAAAGAACTTCCTCCTGATATCCAATCTAAAACTTCCGTGATGCAACTTGAGGCCATTACCTCTTGTCCTGTCATTAGTACTTGGGAGAAGAGACCAACACCAGGCTCACCACAGCCTCCTTTCAGGTAGTTGTAGAGAGCAATGAGGTCTCCTCTCAGCCTTCTCTTCTCCAAGCTAAACAACCCCAGGTCCCTCAGGCACTCCTCATGAGACATATGGACAATGGAATGTTGTGCTACTTTCACTACTCCCCATCTTAGACCGGCCTCAGTAAATGTTTGGAATTGATTCATTAAACCCAGAATTAACCTTTAAACACAAGTCAAGACATAGCTTTATCATGTATTATGGTACTAAAAACCGTGAGGGCCTTAAGAGGTGTGACCCAGACCTGTTCAGCTGCCAGGTCCACCTTGATTTCCAGCTGTTTGCTTCCTCTTCCCCATGAAGAGCCATACTCTTTGCCTTCCTTCAGCCAGGCATGCCATCTCCTAACAGTGAGACTCATCCCAGCAACCTCCAGATAGTCTGAGAAGTCATTTCCCACACGAGCCGTGGAGAGAACATGTCCGATTAGAGGTGCTCCCTCAGGAAGTGCCATTTGGAAGCAGAAGTGTGCTCAGACTGAGGGACTGCACATTAGCTGCTTGAGTGCTGGAAATGAAGCCTGTTAACAATTCTGCTGTTCCTCATAGAAGAATGGCCCCGATGCGATTTAACCCAGCTGATCTTTCCTAAAAGCAATTATAGGATGCAAATATTTATAAATCACCCATTTACTTTATGCCCGTTGATATGTTAAATGCAATCTCTGTGCTTCCAATAAAGCTCGAACAAATGCTGCCCATTATCTCCCTCTCCCCAGCTGGGCTGAGCAGGGGGCTCAGTGAAAGGCTCTTTTGTCCCGGGTGTAAGCCGGCTCAGATGCCTCCTGAAGCTGGGCTGGTGGGGAGGCCATCCCACCCCATGTCCCACAGCAGGCTGGCTGGGGTAAGGGATGTTCTGCCACAGCCCCTGTGCCCCTTTGGGTTGTAGCTTCAATCACTTCTCATGCTGGGCTGTTGTGTGGCTGTCCTGGATGAGGTGGCTTTTCCTCTCCCTCCTCCACAAGCCAGAAGTAATGAAATGTTCACCTTTCTGGTGTATCACCACTTCTGTGGTAAATTGAGGATCCATGTGAGTATTTCCCTCCCTGGAGGTGTTCAAGGCCAGGTTGGACAGGGCTTGGAGCAACCTGATCTAGTGGGAGGTGTCCCTGCCATGGCAGGGGGGAGTGGAATGAGATGATCTTTAAGGTCCCTTCCAACCCAAACCATTCTATGACTCTACGGTATTTACATAAAGAAAAATTTAATAAGTATAAATTACACAGCTAACACATCATGTCATGATTCTGCCATGTTAGGACCTGCCCTGGGCTACTGAGTGGTTTCCTGCCAGCTGCTCAGCAGAGAAGGGCAGGAACGGGGATTACCCTCACCTCTTGTCTTTGCTTTAGAGCCTGCTGCTGGCTGTAGCATAGCACCATGAAGTGGGTGGAGAATCTCCTGTGCCCAAGGCTTCTGAGTGCTGAGGTGTGACACCCGCTATGAGAGCAAAGATGGGGGACTGGTGGCCATAATTAGAGTGAGCATCGGATAAACGAGCCTCCCTGAAGGATGCCCTGGCTGGTGGCCTGGGCTGGGAGGCTGGTGGCACATCCAGAGCATGCACTGGGAAATCTGGGGCAGAGAAACCAGTTTGGGATTTGGGTACCGAACCCACAGCCGCACTGGAAATGTTTATGGGTACTTCTGCTTCTGCACAACCAGACAGCCCTTGTTGGCAGGCACAAAAATCATCTGATGGTCTTTTGTAGTGATGATCCCTCTCCCTTTTCCTGCCCCAAACCAGAGACTTTCCAAACTCCTGGAGGAAAGCAGCCAGGCTGCCAGCGAGGCCAAGGGCTGGGGCGCATCCCTGTCACTGAGGATTGCACTGGACTTGGAACGAGCCACTTCAGAGACGCTGTGATTTATATATCCTGTCTGAAATAATGGCTTCAGCAGAAGAAAAGCACCTATTGAAGCTGCTGCTGTCACTTCTGCTTCCTGTTTATGAGGCTGGATTCGGTTCCGCAGATGTCAGCAGTGGCATCGCAAACGTAGCATCTGCACTGGCTTCAGGTAGAGCAGAAAATAAGAGAACATGAGCTCTGAAATCACATTTTGGTGCCAATATCTTCCTTAGCAATAAGGGAAAGAAGAAAAACAATTTCAGAAAAGCGGCAATATATAAGCCACAGTTGCTTCTGAGCAGAACAATTATTGTTGCTATAAAGGAACCTGTGATGCATCATCTGCTCCTTAACAACTCCTGTGAGAGAAGGAGGGTTATCGAGGGACTCGCGGGGAGCAAATCTCTCACCCCAATCTTTAATAAAGTAGCTGGAGAGAAATCAGGAAATTATACACTTGTAGGGTTGATCTCTATGGTAAATACAAGTCTACAGAAATTAATAAAGGATGAGGTCACACAACAGCTGGAGGAATTCGAGTTGGTTTTAAAAAAAATAGTCCAGATGGCTTTCCTAATTTATTTTTTAAAGGAATAAAGCCTTACCTGAGAAGCCTGCAAGAATGCTCTCAGCAGCTGAGAGCGGAAACAAGGTGAGATGAGCAGCGACAGTACCTGGATCAAAATACAAGTTCCTACTCCCGAAGCCAGCGAGTGGATGCTGAAGGGTGTAACCACGGGAGGGGGGACAGCTCAGAGCCGTGTCGTGATGTGCCCGTGAGCACTGCCATGGACATTTGACCAGCCCAGGGACAACTTGCGCAGCCCGGTTGATGGTGATGATGAGAAACGAAACTTTGGTTGTATTTTGGGGGAAAAAACCCCTCAGTCCCCTTCCCAGCTGGGTGCCACGGCGGGTCCGATGGATGCCGGCTGGACAAAGGGGACCCCCGAGCCCCATCTGCAGGGCTCGCCGGGAGGATCCTTCCCCCGCGGACGCTTCGGAGGTTCACACAAGGCCAGGGAACATGAGAATAATTGCATATACATTTGTGAAGAATTCCTGGCTGGTTGTCAGCAAGCTACAGCAAAACTGCTATTGTACTGGGAGGGTTTTACAGACTGTCCTGCATAGCTGAATCCTTACCCAACACGAGCTCGCCTTTGAGGTTGGAGCCAACTGGTATATGCTCGCCTACATAAGGGTTAGATTTGGGACGGAGCAGTCATCCCAAATTACAGGCAGCATGGCCTGGTTCCAGGAGGTACAAGCTGCAGAAAAATGCAGTTGAGCTGAGCTGAGCTCGATACTATGGGCAGGTTTTAGTAGAAACCAGGCCCAGGTGGGTGCTGGCTGCTCTGGAGGCTCGTGGTCAGCCCCAAGTCAGCGCCTGGGTCACATCAGGGGTGGCAGAGGCCTGGGGTGGTGTTTGGGATTGGTAACAGATGGCTTGGGGGTGATGGGAGGCTACCTGGGGGTCTGCGGGATGGCATGCACTGGTGGGATGGGTGTGAGGGTTTGGGCATGAGCAGGCATGCTGAGCTGGGCTGAACTGGGCTGATCTGGGCTGGGCTTCTGAGGAGCTCTAGCTAAGCTGATATTTGCAAGGCCTCACAATAATTAAGGACTGATGCTTCTGCATCTCACCGAGTGCTCTGTGGGACTCAACACTAAGTACTCCAGTACAGCAACCTTAAAACCACTGGTTATTTCTGAAAATTGAGGGAATAGAAATCTATATCTCCTAGAAATCTATATCTCCTGTAAATGTATATCTCCTGTAAATAGGAGAAGGTGACTTGACAACATGGTTCCATTTCCTGTAGTATCCCGTAAGGTGTTCAACAATTAAAGAGGAGTAAAATTCTGTATTTGCAGAAACCGGCTCTGCACAGCAGTACAAGACAACATTGCAAGGAGACCTTTATGCTGGGAACATGGGTAAAAACAGTGACAATGGCTCCAGCTTGCAAACGGTCTGTCAGCAAGGTGCAGCTCGGTTTTCTGAGCTGATATTTCCCCACATTTAGTCTCAGGATGACCAGCTCGGGAGATTTTATCATGAACTTCACGGTAGTGTTTCCCTAAGTTGCATTTCCAAGACTCATGCAATACGTAACTTTTTTCGCTTTTAATACCACATGTTGTTTTAACGTATTACTTCAACCCTTAAATTGCAGTAAAATACTTGAGACTGGGAAATGCAACAGAAAAGAAATGGCAGAAGGTTCTCACAGCTGGCTGGTCTGTCTGTAAGGCTCAGTCTAACCCTGGAGATCACCGTCCTGTGACTTGGGTCTGTTCCACTGAGAACTTCTGGTGAACTTTTAGTGCTGAGCTAATACCGAACTGGTGTAAGCAAGCTCTGCCGATGGCAATGAGGTTTCACAAACCACAGGGTGTCTTACAGCAGTTTCTTGACCTTTCTATGTTGAAGGACCATCTGACTGTTCGGGGGGAAAAAAAAACTGGGTCACCCTCCATCTCCATATTGTCTCGCTCTTGAAAGCAATGTGATAAGCAAATGAAGTTTTCAGCATTGAATGAAGAGAATGTTATTGTTTATAGAATCATAACAGTACTGTGGTAATTGCAACGGCTGTACTTAGTCACCGAGAACCGCTGGAAACCAGCACCTGACACTGGATGTGTGCAGGCACTGACACGCATCTGCCAACACGTCTGTGTGGGCTCCTAGAGAAAAAAGTGGGGGCTTTTTCAGCTGATTCCTGATGCCTGATACACTTTTGCATAACGCTGGTATTTAGGGAACGGATTTTATCTTTCTGGTTTTGCTCAGCTGTTTGGCCGTTCCTGTTGGTTAGCTTTGACCAGACAACCCGCCACATGCTGATGGATTTCAAGATCCCCGTACGCCAGCTAACCAGCAAATATTCAAATCGATTAGCTGGAAACTCACTCTGCCGGGCTCTCCATCATCAGCTCCCACGATCTGCACGTACTCAACTTCTCACGCTTGGAACCAACAGCCAGAGAACCCATCTGGGCCTGAAACGCCTTCGGTTTTTCACGTCACCATCCATGACCAAGTAGCAGAGTACAATTTTAGCTCTCCCTCTCCCCGACCTCCGCGTAGGCGTGATCGGAAACCCCACGCATCCTTGGTTCCTTTGCTCATTACCCCGTGCTTGGCTCGCCCCGAGTAGCAAACACAATGACTTACATCCCAGATCTTCCTCCATCTCCTCCTTTGCTGACGGATCCGGCGCCGACCCAATCTCTTGGCTCCCAAAATCGAGTCAGGAAGAAGCAATTTCTCCGCTCTGCGACTTGCTCTATCATTTTTCTCTCCATTAAAAAGCTGACATACAGATGTGTGTCTAAGCTCAGCCACTGTAATCTTTCATGTCTTGTCCCTCGTTTGATCTTCCTTTTATTTTTATCCCTGCTTTTATTCTTTCTCTATTAAATAGTGACAATTTGCAACCTCTTTTTTTTTTTTTCTCGTTGGCAGTCCATTAAGTCATAATGCAAATTTTCTAAAGTTAGGCTACAATGTAGGTGCAGCCATAAATAGTTAACAAATAAAGATGTTTAAATTGGCATTTAAACTATGAATAATATTACATATATAATATATAAAATACATCATATTTTATATGTTATATATAATAACATATAATAAGTTTGTGGATGTCCCCTCCCTGGAGATGTTCAAGGCCTGGTTGGATGAAGCCTTGAGCAACCTGGTCTAGTTGAGAGGTGTCGCTGCTCATGGTATGGAGGTTGGATTAGATGATCTCTAGGGTTCCTTCCAACCTAAGCCATTCTATGATTCTATATATTATATAATATCATAAAATCATAGAATGTGTTGGGTTGGAAGGAACATTCCAAGGCCATCTAGTCCAACCCCCATATAATCAGCAGGGACATCTCCAACTAGGGCAGGTTGCTTAGAGCCCCATCAAGCCTGACCTCGGATGTCTCCAGGGATGGGGCCTCCACCACCTCTCTGGGCAACCTGTTCCAGTGCTCAACCACTCTCATATAACATATATAATATAAAATAGAATTAATATTTACATATAATTAACGATACTCAATTAGCATCTAAAGGTGTCCTCTCCAAACATGTTTTCTTTGCATGATTTACCAATTTTACTGCTAAGTGGCATACCAAAGCAGTTCTTTCTTTATTTAGGCAAAAACCAGTGACAGAAGAAATACCAAGGAGCCATTTATTTCCGGTGACATCACCTGTTTTTGCCAAACCAGTAGCAGGTCACATTGGCTCAAGAAGAGCTCTCATACTTCCAGTCAAAATGCATCTTAGCTGTGAGAATCAGTGTCGTGAGCGCGTGGTTTGGAAGCGTTGTTAGAAACAACCAGGGGAGCAGGGGGAGGCCGAGCCCGGCCACGCCGCTCATGCCTCTTCAGGGGCATGCAAACATGGAGGGTTTTTTTTCATTTTCTCCACCATTCTGGAGAATATTGAACCAGTCAGGAATTATTACAGTAATGTCCCTGCCATTCTGAATAATAATACATGCACAAAATTACTTACTCTTCATTCAGATTGAAGCAATTATTTCATGTCTCCTTGCGTGAGGCCATGTGTAACTTATTTCCGAGCGCTGCAGACAGGGCCTTGGAGGCTGGTGAAATAACAGCCGGGACTAATTGGAATTACGGTTGACTTGCTTCGCGACGTTTATTTATTTATTTGTGTGTGCGCAGGGAGGGGAGGCAAGTTTGATTCAGTACGTGAAATATTTAAAGGGAAAAGAGCCGTGGCAATGCTGTGCGCGACGCGCGCGGGCTTTGCTGGTTTAATTAACCTTCTGCACGAAGCCCATCCGGTTTTCTGTTCTGCAGCTTATCACCTCATTAATACCAGTCACCTTCTTCATGAGATATCTGTCCTCTCCACACCTTCAAAACGGAACGGCGCAGCCCCAGCTCTGCCCGGAGCCAACACAGAGCTCCTGCAAATCCATCCCCGTACACACCATGGGCGGAGGAGAAATTATCTGCTCTGCCGGGACGCGACGTCAGGCAGCAAAGCTCAGCTGAGCAAGAGCTGCACCTTCCAGCCCGCGCCCAGCACCAAGTGTGCGGTTCTCAGAGAAAATCTCTTTCTTAGGAAATGGAAACTGTTGCACTGCTAATTCACCTGCATCTAATTACTCATCGGCGTAACAGCTCAGCTCTGAAAACGTTCAGGTATCGCAGGCTGAAAATTAGAAGAGGCTCTGGGTGCCTTGGTGCACCTCAGCACCTGGATGGGCTTTGGGTTGGACCTTGCTCCTGGGGAGCTCAGGTCAATGGGCAAGCTGCCGGCAAGCTTGTGGGAAGCGTCACAAAACCAGCATGTTTCTGGGTTTGAGCGAGGGGCGTTTTCTGCCAAAACCCTCTTTTTTCTTGGAAGACCCCCAGCCCATAGCACATGGGATCCCTGAGCTCTGCCCCGAGCTCTGTCCGTGGCGAAGGCGGCTTTGAGCTGGAGCCCATCACTGAGGCATCTGAGCGCTGAAGTTCACGTCTGGGAAGCAATCTCTGTATGTTGAAAGCAGGGAAATGACACTTGGCGACTTTGTGGGGGTGTGCAGGGGATTAGCGTTTACTGGATATCTCAGAAATGCTGTGTCCTCCTCGTTATAAATAGACACGGAGCCTATTAATGACAAGTTCTGTTCTGAATGGAGCACACACTCATTTCAGGATGCAGTGGGTTAATGTGGTGGTTTTTCTGCCCTACTTTTTTTTTTCTTTTTTTTTAAGATGTGGCAGGATGCTGCTGAAAATGTATAACTCAGTTCGCTGGAAAGAATCCTGCAAGTTGCAGCGAATAAATGCAGAGCAGGGAGTATAAAATATATGTGCTTTCTCATATTTATTCGTGTATTAAAAAGTCAATACAGCAGCTGAGATGAATGCTAAAAACTTTAATTAAAAACAAAACAACAATGCTCTCTTTCCGTTGCTGTAGCAGCAGAGAAAATGTAGGTAAACATCCTTCTTTGTGAAAAATGATCGTGTTCCCAGCAAACTCTATAACCTCCCTTTCCCAATATACATGTATCATCTGCAGAAGCGAACCATAAAATGACACTGGCGCAAAACCCTGTGAAGTCAATAAGAGTCGTCTTGCTGATCGTGCTGGACTCCAGATCAGCAGGTGGAAAATCATCTCATTTCATTAATTAGTTGGAACACAATTAATCATCTCCTTCTGATGCATGAAATTTCTAACACTAATACCTCCTCTCCTGGGAAGAAGAAGCCAGAGTTCTGGAGAGCCGTCCTGCGAATCGGCAATGCCCAGGAGGAGTGTCCACAGCTCAGCCCAGCTCCCATCTCAGCCTGTCCATCTCCTCCTGCAGGGACAGAGGCTCCAGCATCGTCCTTTGCCTGCAAAGGCAAGAAATTCAAACCTTGCTGTGTTGCAACGAGCCAGTGGAACCAGGGTACACTTAATCCTTCTTACAAAAAACACATTTCATCGAATTGTAACACCATTAATATTAATAACATATTTCAGCATGAAGAGGACCACCAAGCATCATCTGCTCCTTTGATGTCCATCTCTGGGCGGCCTCTCCCACTGATGTTGCTGGTCTCAGTGTCCCATCACCACACGGGGTTTGGGGCGGGGGGGACATGGGGCAGTAGCTGAGCAGGGATGGGGACATCTGGATGGTGGTCGCTGTGGATGCTGCCACCAGGACAGGGGGTTCCTCTGGCTGCACATCTCCCACTCATCCCCACCCTCTGCACTGATACCCAGCGTGGAGCTGCCTCAGCACACATGGGATGGATGCTAGAGCAGAGGGTGGGCTGCAGGAGGGTGACTGCTGCTCCTCTACAAGCTGATGGGCAACAAGTCCCAGGGAATGTGCTGAGAAGTTCTCCTTTCTGCAGGATGGCCGCTGTGTGCTGGGAGCTGGGGTGCAGTGCTAAATACCTACAGCTTTTCAAAATACCAGCTCCGTTAGAACTTTCACCCATTTGTCCAGCATCTTTGGGCCTGGGTAAGGTGACCCACCACCAAGGGTGCAGAGTGTAATTCACATTTGAATTCTAAAGATGCTTTATGAGCCATGGAGAAGGCCTGAGGTTCTGAGCCCTTAAGCTAAGCGTTGGAATTAGAAACCATTACTGAAGAGTTTTATGAAAATCAACTCAACCTTGACTGTTCCTAAATACAGCCTGACATCTCCCTCTCTGCCTTTACACAGTGGGCTTTTAAATAGTCCAACCTTATAGAAGGGCTCTCTGTTACAAAAAATAACTCACATTGGTTCCTTTCCCAAATACATGAATTACAACCTCAACAAGAGCATTCGCTATTTGCATTTCCACTTCCAACGATGTGTTTGTAAGAGAGGGCACCAGAATAGCTGGAGTACTTTATTCCATCCATAGACCTTGGCACTTCCCAGCTCCACGGGGCCTTCCTTTATGGAAAAATCAGAGTACCAAAATCAGTTTTCCCTTCCAAGAGGAGACAATAGAAATAAAATGGCTAATATAATACTAATTTCACTCAGGATGTTGGCAACCAGAATAATCAGGCTTTAGACTGCATTAAATATTAGCAGATAAAATACCTATTTGCTCATTTTTACCTTCAAGTCACAAAGAAATGAGCACGCACTTTACTTTCTTCCTTTACTCATCAGATGTATTCATTACAGACATACAGTTTCTAAGATAAGAATCCAGATTTTGTGTCTATATTATAATTAAGACTGGAAAAATGTAAAGGGTACAGGTGCCATGTAGCATCCTTATTCACATTACTCGTCTTTTCAGACAGATGTTCAGGAGGGACATTTCCAGGACTATCAAGTCACTGCGTTTTCTTGCTTCCCTTGTAATATTTAAAGGCAGCCCTCTGCCTTCTGCAGGCCACAGAAACCTAGTTGGTTAAAGCAAAAAAACCCTCTTATAGCTCCGTTTTTTGCCCTGTTCTTCATGAAATGAGAAAATGAGGGTGGCGAAGTTCACAAGAAACAACTCCCCAGCAAGGACCTGCAAGGGAAGTTCCCCTGATGGCCGGGTCCCAGGTTGCACAAGCATCAGCACTTCTGCCCAGTTCCCCATGCAGGGGCCCATGAACTGGCCCACGGTGGAGGTGGCAGCTCTCGAGGATGCTCCGGGCTCTCCTGGCAGCAGCGAACACTGTTTACACAGGTGGCTGCAATCCAGATGCTGTTTTGGGATGGGAGTAAGAAGAATGCAATTGTTATTGCAAACCATGATCTCATCTAGTCTGAGACCAAATATTTTCTTGCTAAATAGAAGGTTTGTTTTGGTGTTTTACTTGCTGAGGCCAATTGAACCTGACAACTCTTGGAAGAGCTGGAGAAAGGGACCACTGAGATGGACATTTCAAAGCAACACCTTTACTCCTCCTCCTGAGCCAACGTGCATGTATAGGAGACAACTGTGGAGTGAGATGCCAGACAAAAAAGTGCATTTTTTATTTAGATTGGACTAGATGTGTCACGAAAGCTAACTTTAAGAGCCTATTTTTTTCTTTAGGTGCTATTGGAGAAGGTCCAGAGGAGGCCCCAGCAATGATGGGAGGGCTGGAACCCCTCTGCTGGGAGGCCAGGCTGGGAGAGGTGGGCTTGGTCAGCCTGGAGAGAAGGCTCTGGGGAGACCTTCTGGTGGCCTTGCAGGACTTCAGGGGGCCTGTCAGAAAGATGGGGGCGGACTTTTGAGCAGGGCCTGTTGGGACAGGACAAGGGGTGATAGTTTTAAACTAAAAAGAGGGAGATTTAGATGAGAGAGAAGGAAGAGATTTTTGATACTGAAGGTGGTGAGAGCCTGGCGCAGGTTGCCCAGAGAGGTGGTGGCTGCCCCATCCCTGGCACCATTGCAGGTGAGGTTGGCCGGGGCTCTGAGCAACCTGCTCTAGTTACAGATGTCCCTGCTCCCTGCAGAGGGGTTGGACAAGATGACCTTGAAAGGTCTTTTCCCAGCCAAACCAGTCTGTGATCCCATGATTCTACCATTCCATCATTCTCTGATGTTAGCAGCCCAGTTGATCGGAGCTCATGTGGTCACTGTGTACACACAACACGCACACAGAGAGAAAGGCCCCCAGGGAGATCACCACATCTGAAGCCCACCTGTGTAGGACCTGCGGGCACACGTGTCCCTGCCCGTTAGCGATAGAGAGGACCAGGGCACAGCCGTTCACTGAGATGCACACACTCCATTAAATGTATTTCAAACTTGCACACAAGATGCAACAACCTGGCTGGTACCTTCCTGATCTATGGGCATAAACCATCCCAGGCACAGGCAGGAACCGCAGCAGAGTCCCTTGGCTGTGCTGCCGCATTCAAAACCCGCGGCGAAATACAAGCGGCTCATTTCCCTGGTCGTTTTTTTCTTTAGAAATGAGGACCTGGTGAAAGGATGTTCAGATGAGTTTCTGGGCGAAGCAGCTCTGCGAGGGTTGCTCAGCGGGCTGCCTGAGGAATTGGTGCTGCAGAGAAAACTCGAGGGTTCTTCTGTGAGAGAAAGGAGAATGTTCACAATTCAGCTCCTTGCTGAAGGAGAACGATGATGAAGCTGTTTGTGGTAGCAAATGGCTGCTGTTGTCCCTCACAGCCAAGCAGACAATGTCCTTTAGCTTATATTAAGACCTTCCATGCAGCTCAATTACCACGAACATGTGATGAGAGGAAAAAAGGAATATCAAAGGGAAAATAGATAGAATAACAGGCCCCTAAAATTATGTAAATAACTGGTTGAGGAGTGTGGTAAAGATGATTTTTTTTTTTTCATTTGAATATACTGAGGAGTTATGTTTGCAGAATTATAGCATCTCTTGGGTCTTTCCTAACATTGTGGTTTGTATGTGCTACACTCACGCATAACTAGCTGTCTGCATGCCAGGAACATTTTTTTTTTTCTTTTTATAAATGACAACATTTGGATTTCACACCATAGTTATACCAACATTCCCGTCTCCCGAGATCCTCCTAATGTGATGAAAATGGTGATATTAGTTCAGGCTGTTAATCCCAGGGCTCCTATATTTTAGCATCTCCCCAGCCTCATCAGAATTACATTCTTTCAAGAATATATTGTTGTATTTATCTTCATATGTGTCCCATAAATAATGCTGATGAGCAACCGAGCAATCATCAGAATAAGTTTTCAGGGCAGCGTCAAGAACTGTATGTGACACTCGTGGGCACCCTGCAGCCAAACCCAGGCAGGGTATTTCAGAGCAAACCAGGGCTCTGCTTCTTCACGTAGACTTCCTTTCTTTTACTTTTTGCTGTCTCAGTTGACATTAAAAGTAAATTCTGGTTATAAATACATGGTTTGCCTGTAAGAAAAAAAACTTCCCCAGTGCAAGTGTACGTAGATGCTCCGCCGCAGGAGGAGAGGTTAATTCCTCTCTATGAGCAATGCAACTTGAGGGTCCTGAGGAAGGAAAACAGCTGTGAAGGCAGAAGTGAAGGCAATCAAGGAGTAATCATAGGCCTGGAAAGGTCGGCTGGTATAAATTAAGCATTAAGCTGGTGTGGAAAAGGATTGTGGGTGTGACGTGGCTCAGAGGGTGGTAGGGCTCCTCTGCAGAAGGCTGAAGAAAAGGGCTCTGCAAAGAGGGCGCATGGGCAGGGACTTGAAGAACTGGAGGAAACAACTAGTTGGAAGAACAAGGTAAAATACCGATGTACTTACCAGTAGAAAGCTCAGATCCTAGAACCATCCTTCATGTGAATCTCCTTAAATTTTCTATGAGGCAATTTAAGAAGGACAGCCCTGGTTCTGGAGGATCCAAATGGACATTTTACAGGGAGAACAACAAGGTCTCTGACTTTGGTTTGTTCTAGGCTAGTGTGGGGAAATCATCTTCCAAAGCCTTGCAGCTCTGCAACCCGTGCTTGATTAAATGTGGAGGCCATGTGGACAGGACCCTCTGCCCCTCTCCTCTTGTCTCTGGCTGCCAAAGCTGGTGTAAAACTCTGGTTGAGTGACTGCTGAAGCAAGCAGTGACATCACGTGAAGCTGGACAAAGCCTCTGCTTTTGCTGAGGGTCTGGTCTAAATGTCTTTTTCCTCTTGTAAACCTGAGACTGGTCAGTCACAACCTCTCTTGGTGGCACTCTTCTGAGAGTGCTGAGAGCAAACTTGGGTTTCCACTGTCAAATGCATAAAAAAATACTTCCTAGGAGCAGATGCCTTTCTAGTATGTTTTCCTGATGTCTCTTTTTCAGCTTCAGAAGTTGGAAGGAACTAAAGCTATGATTGGTGCCAGCCAAAATGCCGTGCTGATAGCTGCACCTCTCCAGGTGGAAAGCCAAAGCCCTGGAATAGAACCCAACGAGCAGGTAAGAGGCACTAAAAAGAAAATAGTGAATTTGTGCATGAAATAATCACTTTCAGATAATTTCTGTGTAAATGTCATTGCCTAGGGCAAGTCTAACACAAAGCAGAGCTGTTGTTTGCCTCACCCAGAGGAGTTGTGTGATGCTTTTTGCAGTCTCCAAGTAGGTAGCTCAAGTGGAAAATCCTCCCTGAGCTCCTCAGGTGGAAATGTTTTTGATACCTCACTATGAAAACCATCCTGGTGCTATAAAACATGGGAGTTCTCTTGGGGGTGTGGTTGTGGTTTGTTTGGGTTTGTCGTTTTGGCTTTTTTTTTTTTCCAAGAAAAGGCTTCTATGAATACTTTGTACATGTGTTTGAGTTTGCTTGTGGTGCATTTGTGCTTGGTGAAGCTGAACCATGAATAGAAGTTGAGTCCAAAGCTTTCAAGCCTGAAGAAGTGTTTGTGCTTTTCTTTCTCATGCCAACGACTGTGATTAACCAGATAAAGTGGTGTTGCCTTCAGCGCTCTGAATAATCTCACTCTCTGTGCAGCTCTCTCCTGTTCCAGTATTTAATTAGCCTAATTTTTTTCCCTTCAGGCAGAGTATAGAGACTTAGATCTGGATATAACTTTAGAAATCTGTACATAACTCCAGGAAAAACACTGCTGGATCAGTTAAAATACTGTGCTGTGCCACAGCTTCTCTGCACATCTGGGAAGTTCCCATCAACCTCCCGAATCTGGCAGTAATTGAGGAAGAGTAGAGTAGATATCATAGCATGATGGAAAATTAGAACCGACACATACTACCATCCGTTTATGTTATTTTCATTGTCTTTCATTTATTTTTCTGGCTTAAAATATTTTATTGCTTAGCACAAATAAGTGCCTGGCCCTGTGGGACGCTGCCCGGGGTGGGTGCCTGGGGAGAGCAGAGTGGACAGGAGCTGGGACCTCTCACTTGTGCTGCCTGCTGCCTTGCAGCTTCGAGTCCTCCTGAACCAGTGTGGTGGTTCCAGGCTTCATAACTCTAGACAAACTTCTTTTTTTATTTTTTTTGTCTTCTAAAAACCTGTGAAAGAGCCTTTGGGCAAATGTGAGCTTGTGGTATCCTCTGTGGCCGCCTTCCCCAGCCTGTGTTGTGTGCAGAGGTTTGTCCTCCTGTTCGCATGGGAACTGCCACGTGATGACTTCATCTGATGCCTCTGGTTCTCAGCCTGCGAGACAGGCAGTGATGAACTCGTTCCCTATTACTCCTCTCTTTCCCACTTACAATTTTACAGGCTTCTGTCATGTTCCTTGTCCCCCGCCCAGCAATCTCTTGAAGCCTGAAGTCATTCTCTAGTCATTCCTCATACAGAAGCTATGTCCATACCTTTGCTCATCTTTCTTCTCTCCTGTGGTGACCAAGTGACATACTGAGCTACTCTCATGGACAAAAAACACAACAGAGGGGTTGATTACATCCTTTTCCAGAGCAGGGGTGTTTCCCACAAGTGCCTGTTCTTAGTGCTGGGAACAGTCTTGCAGAGTTGCAAACTACTTTTATATATTACTGAAAGAGCAGTTAGATACTGGAACAGGCTGCCCAGGGCAGTGGTGGAGTTTCCATCCCTGGAAGTGCTCAAGAAATGAGTACATGTGGTGCTTTGAGACATGGTCTAGGGGCCAGGGAGATGCTGGATGAAGGCTGGACTTGATGATCCTAGAGGTCTTTTCCAACCTAAATGATTCTATGGTATGTTTAAAGAGAATAGAATTCTAACCCCCACACTACTGTCTCAGTTCTGTCAGTAAGTCAAAATCCAAAACACTTGAAAGAGCTGGTTAGTCCCTAAAGATCAGCCACGCCTGGGGTAAGGGGGGATTCCCAGGGCTCCCCTGCTTGGAGGTGCTGGCCCTGGCAGGTCTGGATGCTCTCTGCTATGCAGGAACTTGGCATCTCTGCAATGATGAAGAGGATCTGGTTGCATGCACTGGTTTGAGCCCAGGCGTGTGAAGCAACTCCCTCTCCTTGTCTCTGCATGGAATAAAAGCTGCAGCCTCCTGCTCAGACTGGAGTCTTCACTGCAGGACTTCATCCCCTTGCTTCAGAGAAAGGGGCTGTTGCTGCCACCGGGATGGTGGTACAATAAAAAAGCCTTCTGTGCGTAGGAAAAGCTGAAGAAATACTTGCAAAGCTCTTCAGAAGTCCTGCATGTGGCCCAGAGCTTCCTTTGTCAAGGAATTTAAACATGCAATCTTGACATGTAAATATTTCCAGAAATATTTCCTGAATAAATAAAATTCCTTCCAGAATGACCTCGCCCGCTGGCAGACGCGAGCGTGGATACTGTACATCTTCCAGAAAGATTCATCTGCACCGAGCTCGGGGCCGAGTGCCGTCAAGCCCCTGGAGATCCCGCGAGCTCTGCAGGATCCAGCAGGGTCAGGCACGGGGGAGGCTGGAGAACATCCCAAGTGCCGGGTTTGCTGTGCTCGGCTGTGAAGGCTCTTGTCCTGTCTTCATCCTGCTCTCCTTCCAGGTCTGCACCACCTCTAATCCAAACCGTGTATAGGCAAATGTGAGGAAGCAGGAGCTGAGCATCACAGGGTTCTGTGGACCATGAAGCAATTTGATTTTATAACCCTTGTAGCTTCTCTTGTAGTCCAGATGAAGCTAGAAGCAGATCTGTGCTCTGGCGCAGGTTCTTGTCAGGATGCTCTGCAGAGTTATTCCCACTGCTCTGTCCTCCCAAACCCCAGGTGGGGTTTGCTCTGCACTCATCTTTCTGAGGTCTCCTTCAGGGCAGAGCTGGTCTCTGCAGCCTCTGCCAGCTCCCAGGAGAGCACCTTGTGTCAGGGTGCACTTAAAGGGGACAGGAAAAGTATTTTCCCCTCCAAATGTGACACAGTTAATGGCTTGCAGGAGATGTCTCCTCACACAACAGATAGTAAATAAATGTTACTGGTAACACTCCCTTATTTTCCAGTTCTCCATCAGGGAACTCTTAACCTGACTCTTCCTTCTGGCCAGTTCACTTCCCCCCCACTATTTTAATTTTTCTTCCTTGCCACGTGAGCTCTGGGGCATCACCAGTGTGGCTTTACCTCGCCTACCAGTAATTATATCTGCAGCCAATTTCTTGCTGTCCTGAGCAGAGCACAAACTACTTTTGTTCAATTTTTTTTTCCAATTATCTTCAGTTAAATCTGGCTGGAGGAAGATGGGGGAGCCTGAGTGAGGTCTTGCAAAGCCTCTGCTCCCCCCTCCCGTGAGAAGGGTTCATGAATGTGCTTTTTTTGGTGTGTGCTTTCTACCAAGGCGGTCATTGCTGCCCTCAGAAAAGACTGGTTGTCTCTCTGCTCGTCTAGAGTTATAAAAGAGATAAGGAATTAAAGTCATTTCTTCAATTATGAGGAGAACATAAAGTTTCTTCAAAGGGTATCTCTTCAGAAAGGGTGATTTTTAAAGATCAGTTTCATTTCTTGGCCAATTTATTACTCATCCAACCATGCTAAGCTCTAACCATGTTATCAAAATACTCTATTTGCTAGAATCGAGTAGGGCTGGCTAGAACACAAGAATGTCATTTTTCGCTAAAACTTCAGGACTTCAAAATTTGTTTTCAATGCATGTTGAACACAACAGAGTAATTAAAAAAAAAAATTAAAACCAGAGTGGGGGATGTGCCTACACACCCCAAAGAAGAGAGCGTCGCGGGTCTGTGCGCATCTCCCAGCCCGGGAAACCCGAGTTCTGCTGGATGTGAGCAGGAATGTTTGTCCTCCGGGGCCGAGCTCGTTCCCCTGCCCTCCATCCTTTGGCAATGCGGTAAAGAAGTATCTCCGAAGCGTGACAGGCTGACCTCATGGCCTGGCGTGAAGTCAAGCAACCGCTGTTGGGCAGGGGCTGTGAACGGGGAGATGGTGGGGCTGGGTCAGAACCCCCGCTCCGTGCTGCTTCACCCCCCCTCCTAGGCACCCGTGCTGCCTCTAGACGTGTGCAGGGGGGCTCTGTTCCGGGGAGGCTTTTTTGGCAGTTCTATTTCTTTCTGAAAGCTCAGTTTACTCCAGCAGAAAATAATGTCTCTGAAAACCCCGCCGGCTCAGGACTGAGGGGAGAGGGGTGGGGAGGGAAGGACACACTGCACTTGTAAGCCACAGTAGCCCTTATCTGCAGGGGTACCTGGGCTTGTGAAACAGAATCCCAGGGTGGTGGGGTTGGAAGGGACCTCTGGAGATCATCCGGTCCAACCCCCTGCTCCAGCAGCTCACCCCGAGCAGGGGGCCCAGGATCACGGCAGGTTTGGAATCTCTGCAGAGAAGGAGACTCCACAACCTCTCTGGGAAGCTGGGATATGTTCTTATGATAATTTGCCAGAGCAGCCTGTGCTGTGTAAACCAGAGCAGTTCTCTAACTGCCACCAGTTATTGGCTTGCCCCCAGCAAGAAGTGAGGACTCTCCCGTGCAATCGGTTCCTGTCCACCCAGCTGCCTGGTGGCCTTGTTCAACAGCCTTTGTCTGAGGGTTAAACCTGGAGATAAAGCCCTGCCAGACACAGGAGGACGAGGCGTGTGGTGGGGCTGACCGAGGATGGAATGATGTAAATGTGGTGTTGAGGGACATGGTTTAGTGGTGGACCTGGCAGTGCTGGGTTAATGGTCAGACTCTGTGATCTTAAAGGTCCTTTCCAGCCTAAACAATTCTGTGATGTTTGGTAATCTTTATATTGATATATACATGTTTGCTTTTATATACATACGCATAAAAATCCTAAAAGAAAGGGAAGGTGACTCATTTCACTGCTGGAAGGTACAAGTAAGACAGTCTGAAAGGAGATGTGTCTCCTCGGCTGTACAAAGTTCATTCCTACTACTCAGGTAACTACTGTGATATTTATTTTTCTGCTCTGATGATGAGATACAACAGGCAGAAGAAATGCAAGCGGCAGGTTTGGTAAGGGGCCAGGCTGGGTGCTCTTTGCAGAGCTGGTGCCAAGAGAGGCCGAGGATCATCCAGAAAACTCCTGGGTCTTGGGGATAAGCAGAAGTTGGGCGGGGATTTGCAAACCGCTCGAGTCGGGCTGTAATTTTCGCAATCCGGTAAAGCTGCTTTGAGTGCATCAAATGAGGAACGCTCCGGCTGCACGGCGGAAAATCCCACAACAAGCACCACGTCCCAGCCAGCCTCAGCACCCCTCGGTGGCCTCCTGGGCAGGATGGTGCCCGGCACCTGAACACAAACCAGCATCCCAGCGAGTCCTGGCATCGCTCGCTCTTCCCCTGGAGAAAAATTCACGTTATTCTCTTCAGCTGCCCCGGACCGAGGAAGCTCTTGTGCCAAGAGGAGCAGCCGTTGCTCGATGCTTTGCTAGAAACAATTTCTCCGTGGAGCCGGCCAAGAGGCTTCGCTCATTCACTCGTTCCTTGTCCGCTTGAGCCGTGAAATGTTTGCTTCTGCTACGTGATCCAAGCCTTACCGGAGAAAAATAGGAAACGGCGTGCCCCGTGTGAAAGGTCTGGACATGGACAATAACATGCTTACTCCCCCTTGGCCTGTTAAAAGCGTTAGAAATCAGGCCAGTCAATAACTTTATCAGCTTTTTTTTTTCCATATTTAAAAAAACACCGTGCTTTTTCTTTGTATGAGAAACCCCTTTTTGCTACGAGTAGGTACTTTTCAAGCCATTCACCAAAAACCGAATTCCCAGTTTTGCTTGTACAAAAGCAGTCACGTGTTCACTACTTGAGTAGAAAAGTTCTCCTGAATTAAGAAAAAGTTAAAACTCTGAACCAAAGTACTGCAAAGCTCTGCCTGGAGACCATGCTCTCATCCTCAGAAGCTGTGGGTGAAAAAGCTGTCCCCGTGAATCCAGCCAAGGAGCTCCTTCAGACATTCGTTCATTGTAAGGCAACAGAAACAATTCAACTTAAAACCAAGTAGAATCTGCATTAAAGGATTCCTGGAACGTGGTGAGAGATGGGGTGGAAATGGAGACAGGTCTGAGCTTCACGGGGCTGTTATTGATATTTGGGGGAAGAATGGCAAATACGTGCTGGTGGCTGGTGAAGACGTGGAGGTGAAGCCCAGCCTGGGCTGGCCGGGACATCCAAACACGCCACTGCTCAGATACGAAGCTTTCCCCTTGCAAATGCCTTGCTGGGTAGAGCTCGCCCACCCTCATTAACTAATTGCCAATATTAGCTGAGGAAAAACCCTCCATTACTTAAACCCAACCGGACACCAAAAAAAGCCCCAAACCACCCCAAACCCCCCCATGATTAATTGTCATTTCTTGCACTGTGGAGTAATTTCACATTTTTTTTTATTATGAGTGCTGGCTGCGTGATTCATGTGCTCTACCAGCAGCTCCTCGAGCGGTTCTCGGAGCAGCAAAGGCAGCCCCTGCTCAGAAGAGCATCTCCATGCACCGCCCTTGCCCCAGCATCGGTGCTCTGTTGCAAGCAGCACCTTTATTTTTGGGGGCGGAGGAGCCCCGGGTGCAGAGCTGGTGCTTGCAGGCAGCGCCTCGCAGAGCTGAGTGACTCAGGTCTCCGTTTCGGTGGCTGCCATGACCTGTTTTTTCCTGCTGCGGGGCTCTGACAAGGAAAGTGCCTGCCAGCGTTTCCCCCCCCTTAGCTGCTGGAAGAGCTGAAGTTCCAGGTAGCTATTGAGAAGGTCTTTCGGTGTTTTCCCTCGCTGTAACTTTATTTCCAGCGTCCTTTGGCTTGGTTTTGGATGGACTTGAAGAAATCACATTTTTCGGTTTATCTGCCTTATTGCTGAAACTGATGTCGAGGTGGTTTTTAAGATGTCCTCGTCACTCGCAGGGAGAAAAGCCCCCAGGCTCACAGGGCTGGGGGGTTACTCATTTCCATCGCAGGGGGAAGCCCCTTTGGCGGCCGATGGTGGAGCCACGGGCTGAGCCGCGACACCCGGCAGCAAAATTGACATTGGGAGGGAGCTTCTGTAAAGCTCTCAGTGTGGTCTATTCATCCTCAGTGACTACAGCTAGACTCGTCATATTTAAGTCTGTTCGTATGCGAATCTTTGCTGAAATACTTCTCCATGTTCCCTGGAACCCGAGCCAGGAGTCCTGCGGGACACAGGCGCTGATTCCTCCAGGCCCCTCCACCAACACGGGCTGTAGCGTTTGTTTTCCAGCTATTGTTCTGCAGCTTTTCCCCTCTCAGCTAATTATTGCCGTTCTCTTGAAATGAGGCATTTAGGATTGGATTATATAGTTTTAAAAGTTCTCACGCTTGTCTTAGCTGGAAATACGTTCTGGCCTGACTTGTAATTCCCTCTGCAGCCTCCTTGGAGTCAGGTAATACATACGAAAATATCAAGTCAATAAAATCGTACTCTAAGTCACTGCAGATTTAAAGGGTTGGGTTTTTTTTTTTTTTATTTTTTAAATGAATAACTATCCCAGGCAGCCAGAAAGAATTTCAAAAAAATTCCAAGCCCTAATTAAGGAAATCACCTAAGAATATCCTGGGATTTAAAAGTATGCCAAGGGCTTTGCTGGCACGGAGCTGAGATAAGGAGGTACCTGAGGGCAGCCCTGCGAGGGGTCCGGACCTGACCCCCGCCTTGTTTCTCGCTGTGGGAACAGCAGTGAGGTCAGTGGTGAAATAACTCTGGGCAATGTTAATTGAGTGACACGGATTTTCCTGCCAGCAGGAAAGCGGAGGGGGGGACCCTCCACAGTAATTAGCTGTGGCTGGGAGATGGAGCATCCCTCCCCACGCGTGGTCTGAGGTGGGGCTCCCCACGGCGGCCGTGTCGCCAGGACAGGTTTTTTTTTTTTATTTTGGCCACAAAGTTCGAAATATTCAAAATGGAAGCAAAATAAAAGTCGCCCCAGCGAATCTAACTTAGAGCACTTCGTGGTCCAGCTTGCAGCCGGGTTTCCTGCTGTGATGAAAGTTTCCCATTTAAATGTTTTAATGCGCTCGATCTTTCCATGAGCTATCGGGGAACGACCGCGACAAATCCGCGACCATTTAGTAACCTCCGAGTTCCATGGCGGCCGTGCAGCGAAGCGCGGGGCTGCAGGGAGCCCAGATGTGCTGTGCTCAAACCCAGATGTGCTGAAAGTTGTGGGTGCTGCAGCAGGAGCTCCCGGACCACCCCTGGCCCTTCCGTGACGGGTGATGACGAGCAAACACCCGCGTCCGGAGCCGCGTTTTGGGACTCGATCGCTTCCGAGGGGTGTTGGGACAGAGAAATGCGATGGAGGCTTCTCCAGCCCAGGGGTAGGAAGGAGGTTGGCTGCTGGCCCAGGGAGCGCCTGGGATCAAAGCCAGAGCTAGAGCTGAAATCCACGGGAATTTCTTTGTCGCTCTCCCCAAAACTACAGCAGAAGGGAGCCCTGCTGGGAAGAGGGGCTGTGCCCCGGCCCAAGCTCGGAGCAGGGTCCCAGGGGGTCCAGCCTGAGCACAGCCCCGGGTGCGGGACGATGTTGGGATGTGGGATGCCGGGGTAACCACCTCCTGAGCGCCGACGGGGATCAGGATCCACCTGCGTGGGAGGATCCTGTCTCACTTAGCAAGCGGCACCTTTCCCTCGGGTGGATTTGGTTTGGGTGACCCCAGTTAAGATTATTTATGGAACATGCCTTCGGTCGGATTTTACTTTCATGGATAGTCTGCTCTTCCACTGGCCCCATCAGCGTGATCCTCTTGGCCGTAGCTACAGAAAGCAAATTCCCTGCTCCGGCGGGGACTGGCTCCTGGGGAAACGTCTTGGGCGTTAGTCTCTCTGGGTGCCGGGGATCTGGAGGTGAAGCCGTGACTGCTGAGCCTGAGTCTTCCCCCATTCCCCGCCAATGGCTTCGTGCTCAGTGAGCAAATAAAAACCCGCAGCAGACTTTTGACCCTCCTGCGGGTTCTTCCCTCTGGGAATTTCTGGGAGGTAATTCTATGGAAGGGTTGTCTGCACTCACATCTTCGTGTGGTTATTTACAAAGCAAAAAAAAAAAAAAAAAAGGGCTCTAGACCAGTGTTTGCAGCTTTTCTTTTTATTTTGCCTTTTTGGATTTTTTTTTTGGCCTGATTCTTGCAGCTGTAGGCAGTGTGAGCTATGGCTGCTGCAGGACGGGCACAGCACAGGGACCCTGAACGGTGGCAGGATCTACTCCAGGGATGTGGTACCTGAAAAACAGAGGTGGGACACTTTAGCAATAATATTTTTGTTTAAATAATTAATTCTACTTAATTCAGAGCCCCGCTGACTCCAAAAAGAGGTAAAGCCTTCCTACGGGATGTGAGGCATTGCTCAGAACACCGCTGTTTTCAAGCATCTCTTTCACTTAACCTAAAAAGCATTTATTTTCAGACATAATTTGAAACAATGTCTTCTGGTTTACGTCAAACTGGAAAAGAATAACTCCAGTAAATGAATCTGTAGTAAATAGTTTCTCCCGGTGTCAATCTTGTTTCTTCAGTGCTGATAACGCCGATAGAGCCGACGTTTATTCAGTGTCATAAAGCAAATGAGTGATTCACAGGCTCCGTCTCTGCACAGCGACTCTATTTATATGATAGGAGAATATTATATAAATACCACGTTGTCTTAATTGTACATCTGTATCCATTTTGATGGGAAGGCAATTACTTCTCTCCAGAACAGCTCCATTTAGTGACTTCCTAATGTGCCAGAGATTAATTCTCCCAGAAGCAAACGTTATAAGACGCTTTCAGTGGCCAGCAACGCGTGGCACCGCGTCGTGCCCAGGATGCTGGGGGGTGAGCACGGGTGGGTGCTTCCATCATCTGGCGCCGTGGTGATGCCACAAAATGGAGGGTATTGCATCAAATCATCTTTTTTAAAATAGGAAGGACTCATGGGTGGGTTTATACAATAGACCTGGGGGAGGGACCAACAAGTTCAGGGAAAAACTTGTGTGATCCTCTGCAGAGCCCCCATGGTACCACGTGGCACCGGGGACCCGAGGGCAGTGCGGTGCTGGGACCAGGGGCACGGGCTTCATCGGGTTCTGCCATCGCCGGCTGAACTTCTCCTCGCCGCAACAGATGTGGGGGAAAACAGCGTCTGGTAGATGCTTTGAGTCCGTAACACATGCCCCAGAGTAAACGAGCGCTCCTCTAACTGGGCTTCTGGCCATCCAAGTTCAAGCATTTCTGTGTCTTCTGGAGCCATTGCGCCTCTATAAACACGTATTCAGAGGCAGGGAGAGATGGTCCTGACTGATGAGGAGCCCAGGCTTGGCTCGCAGCCTGAGCTGTGCCTGGGACTAACTGAACAGGCTGAAGAGGTGCTGGGGACATCCACAAGCCAGCATCATCCGAGTCTTCTCCCGCGTTCTTCTGCTAGAATTGTACCAACTGCTGAGGCACCCCCAGCCGATCCCTGGGGAATTTTGCCATGTTGTAGTTATCTGCAGGAGAATAGAGTCCCACCTGTGTGCTCTCGTGCCCCAAGGGCTGGATCCCGAATGGGACAGACAGTAACTGCAGCCTGAGTTGGACATGGTTGTCCCTGTCCTGAGGCCACCAATGGCCACAGGCCGATGTCTCAGCAGGGGGTGGCATCAGCACTGCCATTTCTCCATGGGATGTGTTAGCAGGACCCGAGCAAGAGCAAACCGGCCTCTTTGCAGCTAATTGCCTCTATTCTCTGCAGCTTCAGAGAGAAGCAAAAGAGGATCAAGCCCATGTAGTTTGTATTTGTCTGTCCTGGGGCCAACGCACAAAATGTTCTCGTGGTTATTCCTACCCTAAGTAGTGGTGTGGAGAGTTATTCCTCTGCCCATCGCGTGTCTGAGAGTCACCAATAAATGCTGAGGGCATCGTTCTTGCGGCACGTCCATGCTGGTGACACATGAGAGCTCGGCCCCTGCAGCGAGGGCTCCTGGTGAGCAGGCTCTGGCCGGAGGGTGAGGAGAGCTGGGGGGGTCCTGGCCCCAGAGCCATGGCCCCAACCCTCCCTGTCCCGGCCCTTCGGTTCCTGCCAAGTATTCCCCTGCTCTCTTGGGCTTGAGTACAATTGGGAAAGGGAAAATGAAGCTGCAGGATTGTGAGGGCTCAGGGAACAAAGTTGGGACTGGCAAGTGTGTTCTATCACTGATTTTTAAAAAAACAAAAAGTCAAGTAGCTCTGAACAGAGGAGGGAGTTTGCAACATGGAGTCGGGTTTCATTTTAAAACATTTCTTTTTCAATATTCTAGAATTAATGTTAATATAAGGCCGATGACAGATGTTATTTTAAAATGCTTGGGTTTGTTTTCTGAAGACCAAATTGTAGATGCTCTAGATTTAAAAGATGTTTTCTCCCAGAGCCCACACTCAAAAATACTAAAGACATGTTCTGGGCCAGTTTGCTGGTGCCCATAGGCACAATTCCATAATTACAAGCTAATCTGTAAGCGCAAGAGAAACAGAAATGCAAAATAGATTCAGCTTATATATTATATTACATTACATTATATTTTTTTTATATTGAAACTCCTTTGCTGTGTGAGCCTCTCACCAAGAGCTGGGCATTGCCTCCTTGGCAACGTCACTCAAGGCTGTTCTCTTCCAAAGTCAAGTTAATCCTGTTGATTGATCTCATCCGTGAAAAAGGAGTTAATTTTCCCTTGTTTCAGGCCACATGTCACCTGAAACCCCAAATACAGATTTAACACCCAACTTCACATCCAGGCAAGGTTCTTGCTGCATTTATCAGACAAGACTTAGGTCTGGGCAAGTCCCACACCTCAAGCGCCTGAACGCTGGGGAACATCTCACAATGAAAGAAGTCCTGTCATGATCCTCTTGGGTGTTGACGTTTCCATCCCTGAAATTTCTTCTTAAGAACTTAGACCTGTCATAATTGCGTTTACTCTTTTCGTTACCCAGCAGTATTGTTTTCAGACCTCAAGCACCCCATGGCCCGGTGCACCCTCCCGTTCTGTGCAGAGCTGTCTGCGCGATGGCACCGACACCCGGCTGCTTTGCTTAGAGATGAAAAGAGCAGCGTCTTTAGAAGATTCTTATTAAATGCGTAATCTTGTTGAGCAAAGCTGTCTTCCTTTCAACCTGCTTCGCCTTTCATGGTGTAGTTGTTCGTGCTTGATCTACAAAGTGGTTTAACTTGTGCAAAATTCCGTGAGTGTCGTAGGTTGTCTTCTCTTGGTTCTTGGCTCGGGGAAGTTAGAATGTGACTTATGGTAAAGACAAAGCAAATGATACAAAGTCAGGCTGGCTCCTCAGACATTTTCTGCCTCAGACTTTGCTGCGTTTCCTCCTCATGGTAAATGGGCCAGGGCAGTAACCAAAAACCAGGGTGAGGACTGGAAAACTCCTGTGCCAGACACTGGGCAGGGAGGAAGATGGAGCTTGGTTCCAACCTCTGTTTTACTGGAAACTAAAATCTGGGACCTAGAAAGCTCAGGATGCCAAGCTGGAGGATTGCTCCCGCGGTCACTCCAGCAGATAATTAGCTCGCTCATTCACGACATTAACAGTGGTCAGAAGATGTGCATGAGTCCATCCCTGCAGGTGGAAGGTCTCTAGGAGGCAGGAGCTGTCTGGAGCCCCTGGGTATCGTGGATGGAGCTCAGCACAGGGCCAGGGCACGGCGAAGGGTTGACCTTTGCTCTCTGTGTGTGTTCTGCAGTAGCCAGGACGTCGCGGTGACTTGTTGAGGTGCTGTTTGAACTCGGACGTGAGCTCATTTTTACCTGGGGAAAACAGATTGTCCAAACAGACTGGGCACATCAGCTAAACCCAGACGGTTGTGTAGCTGCCCAGCTGCCTTTCCCAGAGAGACAAGCGCGTGCAGAGAATCTCGATATCGTGGCAAGCGATGAGAACCAGCTAATGTTCCTTTGGGAAGGTATCTTCTTCCCAAATGGCTACACAACACAGCTTGGCCACCAAGGCAATCAGTAAAACTACGCGACAGAATTGTGTCAATAATGAGCTTGCCATTTCCATGTTCCTATGTCCTCCTGTTTAAAACATTTAACAACCCCAGGATGCTGCATTTTGGTGTATGTGGATTTAATACACGTTCTTCTGGTGGCCTTCTGAGGAACATGGTGGCAGATGCTCTCGATGCGAGGCGAGCTCTCGCTGCGTAAACCTGTGCTGGTGACGAGAGGGCAGCGTGAAGGAAACACCCCGACTCCGCACCGCTGCCGCACCAAGCGCAGGAGCCACTGAATTCCCAGTGGAGAGGCTGTTTGATTGCAGGACATTTGGCTGGCATTATAGAATCATAAAATAGTTTGGGCTGGAAGGGACCTCTAAAGGCCATCTAGTCCAACCCCCTGGAAAAAGCAGGGACATCTCCAAGTAGGGTGGGTTGCTCAGAGCCCCATCAAGCCTGGCCTTGAACGTCTCCAGGGATGGGGCCTCCACCACCTCGCTGGGCAACCTGTCCCAGTGCTCAACCACCCTCATATTAAAGAACTTTTTCCTAGTGTCCAACCTAAAGGCACCAACCCTTCACTGCTCTGCCTGCGGGGCTGCAGCCACAGTAAATGTCTTTTTGTTTTGAGTCAGACCTTTTCCACTCGCCCCATCTGAGCCCTGAGCACAGCAATGCCTGTTCCCATTTTGGCCAGCATGACCATTGATTGCTGTCATTATGGGCTCATTAACAGGCAAACTCCCCGGTGTTAATTGCAGCGGAGCAGCACCCAGGGTACCCAGCACGGCTCCACCCAGCTCTGCGCCTGCACCCGCAGAAAGGACAGGGCACCAAAAAAGAGAACTTCTCAGGCAGGAAAGCTCCACCGCACCCAGAAATGTGGTGGCTGCATGAGAGGAGTCATGTTCTTTGTATGGGTGGTCACACACGAGTCGTGCAGACCGATGCCTTCCAATGGGAGCTCAACCTTCCTACCGGTGGGTGCAGCTTTGGCCGGGGCTCTGGGTGGGTTTGTGCCATCCTCCAGCTGCTCTGCACAACCCGTCATCTCCTGAGTGGCTCAGCCCTTCACCAGACCTGTCCCTGACCACCACGAGAGCCTGTCTCAGTGAGCTCCACTTCGCGAGGTCAGCTGAAATCCATGTTGTGGTTGTCCCTCTTGCTGTCTCCATTGTACAACTATCTAATTGGATAGCAATGAAACGCGCCCTGTGGAAGAGCTGGTTTGGTTGCAAAGTCTCCCCTCGCTTATCGCGTTGGGCTATTGCCCATTGGCAGACGATCCATCATAACCTCATTTCTTGGAGAAGATCTCTGCAGAGATAGGAGCTGTGCATCAAGCCAGGTTCAGGCACCGCCATCACGAGTGATTTACTGACAACATCCTGATTTGGCAGAGACTAATTTTGATCATTGTAGCTCCTTAAAGAAAAAACAAATCTGACACCCAGATCAAATATCTAGATTCTATCAAATATTCCCACCATAAATTTAGGTTGTTAACGGACTAATCGAAATGAGCTGCTCTTTTTTTTTTTTTCTTTTTCCCAGCACTAATTAATATCTCTCTAAACCCTTGAAATACTTACAATTTCACCTATATTATAGCCGGGCAAGAACCTTTACAAATATTCTCCTACTGTGTTTGGGGGGGAAAAAAAAAAAAAAGAAAAACATTCTACAAAAGGAAGAATTTTAGTATATTACTTCTGCAGCAAGAGACTGTATTGCTTTTTAAATATATCAGAAAGTGCCTTTCTCGGTGAATTGTGTACATTCTGTGCCTGAAAGATTTCCGTGCAGCAGTGACCTTAGAGGGTCTTTGGCAGAGAAGCCCTTTATGTTTGAATTGGTGTCCTGACATGTAACGATGAGGTTGCCATGGCAAATATGCATTTTTCTATGTCATCAGAGAAAATAAGTGAATAAATCATGTAAGGCTGGCTCGTAAGTTGCTGCTGCTCAGGGCAGTAGTAACCCCCCTCTGCCGTGGTCAGAGCTTTTTTGGTTAATTAAAAAAAAAAAAAAAAGAGGTATTAGACTGTTAAAATTAAACAGAGCTTTTTGAACCCAGTTTTGCTTCCTCTGCCTTGCAGGATTAGAAATATCCAGTCGCTGCACAAAACAACCGAGCCAAAGAGATTCGTGTGTAGCTTCACAGAGCATGTCCAAGCATTGGCACCAAAAGGTCTTTTGTATTATTCTATTGCTCTTCACAGGGGGGGGAAATCCACATTGTATATACAAACAGCCTGCGAGCACCTTCCATTTGGCACTGTCGTCTGATTATAGACACATAAATCTGCTTACATAATTCTGCTCCAACAGCAGGGAATTGTTTTGCCAGCAATTTGCGCTCTGGTAGCCGAGCCCTTGCAGACCTACTTTAAAATCAGATTTAATGCTTTGAACTCCCAGTTGCACCCAGTTGAAAGTAGCCTCATTTTGGTTTTCATCTAATACGTTGGGAGTTTTAGTTCATTCACAATGGTCTAGTCCTAGAAAAAGTTGGATTTTTAGTGCAACCTAAATGAATTTTATTTTCTGATTCTGTCACCGTGCTTCCTTTTTTGATTGTAACTTTGCTGATGTGTAGCTCTTGGTGCATGAAGTCCCACGGCAGAGCTGTTCATTGTATTATTGAAAATAAATCGATTTAGGCCTTATCTGAACGGCAGAGTAGTCTGAGAGCCACCTCCACGAGGAGAAAAAACACGATTTGGCCTTAAGGTGGTAGATTTTTAGTCTATAACTGCTAAAGGGAAGAAAGTTTTGACAAATGAAACAGGACAGGAAAATATTTTTTTGGTGGAAATGTTGAGCTTTTCCAAAACACCAACGTTTCTGACTCCTCCTGGTGAACAGGGATATTTTTCATCTTGAAGGGGCTACTTCTCATCTAATTTGGAGGTAAATAAGAAATTCCAGAAGAGGAGCCAGGCTGCGTGGGAGAGGCCCCAGGGCAGGCGGGGGGGGGGGTCAGGTCTCCTGAGGTCATTCAGGACGGGTCCATCACCCGTGTCTGTTGTTAGCTGCGGTCACCTGACGCGTCTAAATGTATAGATGTGTGTTCCTTTCCAGTTGCTCCTACCCAAAGCAGTTTACTCATTTTCCAAAAGGTCACTTGGGCAATTAACTTAACAGCCCACAATGTCATTCAGCAACTATTTAAACTCCTGTAAATGAAATGACTGGAGTCCAACTGTTCCTTCCCCGTGACCTTCATGTGCTTTGTTAACCCTTTTCCCCACTCAGTAAATACTCGCGGCGCCAAGAAATGGTGGATGCTTTGTAGCTGTGCCACATGTGCTGGTTGGGTGTCTGTCATTTCACGTTGCACGTGGAACTTTCCATTGGAACGTGAAGAGAAACTTCTTTGCTGTGAGGGTGTCCAAGCCTGGCTCAGGCTGCCCAGAGAGGTTGTGGAGTCTCCTTCTCTGGAGAGATTCCAAACCTGCCGTGATCCTGGGCCCCCTGCTCGGGGTGAGCTGCTGGAGCAGGGGGTTGGACCAGATGATCTCCAGAGGTCCCTTCCAACCCACACCATGCTGGGATTCTGTGGATCCTGCAGCACAGAGTCTGGTCCAAGGTCACCCAGTGAGATGGGGACAGAGGAGGGAGGTTGGGTTTCTCTGGCAGCTGTTCCTGCCCTTGGTGTGTCCTTCTCTGGTCTAACAGTCTCGTAGGGGTAGAAGGGAGGAACTTCATTCATCATCTTCGTTGAATGACCAAGCTCTGCTTTGAGGCCACTGGCCCTGTAAAGTCCTTACACCATTGCTGAAAGGCCCACACCCCCCTGTAATGTGATTTTCAGCTACAGGTGTCCCTTGCCAGGTTGTATAACCCAGTTCTCATCTGGCCTTGGGAATAGAAACCGGTCATCACATCCTCCCTTCTTCTGCTGAGAAATGCTGCCCTGAAAACTGCGCCGGGGAAGAGGACTTTCAGTTCTGCTTCCTTTGCTTGACCTCATCCATGTTCAAAAGGGCCTGATCCCGCCAACCTGCACATTCAGGAGTGTTTTCTGACAGAGGAAAGTCCAGAACATGTTCCCACCTTAACGCCTGAGGCTCCTTCGTGATCCCCTCGTGCTGTCCCATCTCTGCCCAGGTGAAACCACGGCAGGTCTCAGCTGCCTGCAGATAATGGGGTGTA
This sequence comes from Coracias cyanogaster, assembly GCA_033124195.1. NCBI lineage: Eukaryota > Metazoa > Chordata > Aves > Coraciiformes > Coraciidae > Coracias > Coracias cyanogaster. The sequence goes on from JAVSBS010028640.1 coordinate 110,725, forward strand.
ATTAGCGCAGGCTCATCGCTGACTAAACCTCAACTTTATCTTAATTAACAATGTTCTGTCTAGTACAAATGGGATAAATAGCAAAAGGAGAGGGGAAGACAAGAAAAGGTAAGACACTTTCTTATCTTTTCTCCAGGCAGGGAAGACCCAGATAAGCCACTTCACAGAGAATTTAGCGCCCTGTTTGGTGCAGAATGGTTTCAAACAATATATAAGCTTGCTTTGAAAGTAGCAAGTGCTAAAGCTCTTGTTGACTTCCACAGAGCAGGAATTTGATGGTGGAAATTTACTTGTTGTAATTTACCGGGACTGGAGGTAATTTACAGGGACTGTTGCAGTTTGCTGGGCTGGCCAGGACAAAGAACTATTTACAAAACCCTCCGCCCCAGGAAAAACAGTAACAAATCAAGTGTTTACACATTCAACACGTTTTGTGTTTACAAGGACAGGCTGCTTCACAAAAACCACTGTTGTGCTAGCGGGAGAAACGTTCTCAGGCCTGGAAGAGGCTGCTGTGAGCAGAGATGGTGGTGCTGCTGGTTCCCCCATCACTACCATGGGCTGGTCCATGGGAGGTGGCTCTGTGCTGGCAGAGCCAGGTGCTGGCACCAGCAGAGTACGGAGCTGGGCGGTGGTGGGGAGCACGGGCAGGAGCTGCCAGCTCTGCCCTTGGCAGTGTGAGGGGATAGATGAGCCCCAAAGAGCCCATGAGCGCTGGGCTGGGGCACTGGGGACCAGGGCTGGTGGCAGGGGCTCGGTGCCACACTGGAAATCATGGAATCGTAGAATGGTTTGGGTTGGCAGGGACCTTAAAGATCATCTAGTCCAAACCCCTGCCATGGGCAGGGACACATCCCACTAGACCAGGTTGCTCAAAGCCCCATCCCTCCTGGCCTTGAAGACCTCGAGGAATGGGGCATCCAGTTGGGATGGCAGGGAGGTGATGGGGCTGGTCACCTGCACCAGCTGAAGCACCCAGGCCAGCAAACCCATGTCAATTGTTTAATAAATTGCTGCTGCTTCCAATTCCTGCCAATTAAGATCACTAATCCCTGCATAATTAGCCACGTGGGTTAGGATGTCTTCATAGAAGGAGGTAACACCTTGGCCCTCATCTCTATTCTGTCCTGAATTTGATCTTTTAAAGCCTTTTTCTCCTTTTCTGAGTGATGCCGTGCGTTCTGTTGCGGGTGTCCCAGTGAAATCCAGAATGGAAACCACCAAGGTGGTGGGGCCAGATTGGTGGCTTTGATCTCCCCTTCTCTGCGTGGAAGCTGCTCACAGCCAGCACAGGGACTTGAAGGATGTGGGTGGTTTGGAGAGGAACTGGTGGAGCTCTGCGAGGTTAAAAGGAGGGGTTGAACCTCAATAAGCAGCTTCGTTCTAAAGGGAAGGGCGAGTGTCACGAGCACCGCCCGTTAGAAGGCAGAAGTGACAACCCAGCAGAATTACGACAATGACTCTGATCGTGTTAGCGGCAGATTGTGGCTGGAAATGGAGAAGCGGCTGTGTAATGGGAACTGCAGGTTTTCCTGGAATTCTGGATGTTGTACAAAACCAGCTCTTTTCAAACCCAGAAAGCACCAGTGAAGGAAAAGAGGTCTTTCCAAGTGGAAAACTGCCAATTATTCCAGATTGTTGAGATAGTTTAGTGATTCACACCAGGCTTTAGTAGACTGTTAGTGAGGACTTCTTTTGAAAATGCTCTGTAGGTTACAAAGTCTACTTGTGAATAAAGCATTCACAATTTAACAGAACGCTTCCATGCAGTTTTTTCTGCTTCCTGACAACGTTCAGTGGCTGAATGGAGCTAATATTCTATAAAAACTTGTGATCTGTGCAATTTAGACAGAGAATTAAGTTTCTTTGTTTCTCCTGCTAAGATTCTGCTCACACGGAGGCTGCAAGGCCTCATGTTTTGCAGCTTGGTGTTTTGTTTAAAGGTCTGGCTTCACACCAGCCAGGTAGAATAGAAGTAAATTTTCCCCACGCGTTTGCAATTAGGAAGAACCAAATCATGCTTAAAAAAAAAGGAATTACGCTGAGGTAGGTTACCGTGCATCATCATCTAAATTTAATATTTAACAAGGGATTCTGCTTGTTGAACAAGGCTCAGGCTGCAGGATCACCAGGGACCAGCCAAGGAAGATGTGTCCTGTCTTTGGTCCCTCTTTTCCCACTCCCGTGGGAGGAGCTGCACTCATCAAGAAGTCTACTGTCCATCTGAAATGCGCTTCAGAAGTCTATAAAACACAGCACCTAGAGCAGATGACCGTGACAGGAGCACAGGAAACGCGATAGCAGTAGTGGATAGAGATACCCACTGACCTGGGAGTCCAGGCGTGCTTCACAAACGCAAAACATAAAAGAGCATGTTTAATTATTCTGTGATTACGTATTAATTACCTTTCTGTGGCATGTACGCCCAGGAGGAATGAAAGGTCTCTAAGCAGAATGAGGCTGTTTCCTTCAGGGAAACACAACTCCCACAAGACAGCTCCGTGCCAGAGGAAGCTCCTGGGGTTTGCTCTGTCTCGTTGGGCTTCCTCAAACATTCTTTAGCTAAAAAAAAAAATTGCCCAGTGCATAAAAAACCTTTTTGTTGAAGTCCTTGGGAGGGAAGATTAAAGGCAGAATGGAAAATGGATCTTGTGACTTAGCAGCAAGAGAAAGAATGAAAAATGTGTTCACCTTTGGTTTGGAAAGATGGAAGCAGTCTGGGTCTCCAAAACTGGATTGAAAACTGGCGGGGGGGTTACGACTTCTTCTGTTGGGGCTCATTTTCCTCTGGTGGGAATCCTTGGTGTTTAAGTAACTGGTCTGGCCTGTACCTGGTTATCTCTACTTCCTAACAAACAGCAAGAAACAAGGCAAAACTTCTACCAACAGCACCTGTCCCTGCCCTACACACGCGCTGCCCTTCTGGGCACGGATCTCATTAATTAACACGAGAGCTGAGGGCTGCAGCTAATCCATCTTCCAAGGAGCCCGCGTTAGGCTACAGCAACGCGTAGGTCACAAACGCTTCGCAGGCCTTCCAGAGCAGGAGCAGATTTAACGCATCAACCACTTCATTAAATGCATCAAGCTTCTTCCAGGACTCGCGCTGCTCGTTCCGAGGGATTAGAGCTGCACTATCCACAAAGCCGAGTGTAGCCCTTGGAGCGGGGCGTGGATTTACCATCAGATTATTAAATCGATGGCCTGCTGTCTCAAAACCAAAGGTGTGATGAGACCCCCTGCCCAGAAGTGAGAGTTAGACCAATTCTGAGAGAGATGGGCCAATACATTCACTTTTGAAGGAAGCTTGGCACTGCAGACACTGAAATGCCTTTGCAGAAGTCTCTGCCAGTGGAAAAAAAAAACAAAACCGACTTAAAATGAGACGGTTTTGCATATAGATGTGTTGTCGTTGTGTGTGTGTCACACACACCTGTGCACCCCCCCAGAGAAATGAATTGCATTGCCTTTGGTCTTCTGGACGATGACAAGTGCTTCTACACTCTATGCATTGCGTAGCCCCGGTTGTTCGCTGTATCCTTTGGAAACGATCCCTTCAGCTCACACATTATACCGTGAGCTAATTTTAGCATTCCTATAAACATCCATTCCCATCATCAGTCAGCCCTTAAACTGAGCTGGGCCTTCTATTTAAGCAAGGTTCTGAGGAGCAGCAGCTCCACATTTGGTCTCTTATCCCTGTCCTGGCTGGGAAGGACACCTCTGTCCTCCCCAGTTGTCCCAGGCACCATCCTGCTCAGGGACCTTCACGTCCGCAGCTCAACCCTGCCTCGTACCTAGAAGGAGATCTGGGTTTTGTGAGACTCGCATTATTTTCTTATTATATTATTTAATTATTATTGTACTAATTCTTATTATAGCACCTTAAAGGAAATTTGGAAATAAAGAAGACTGGGTTTTTCCCTAAGGTGGGAGTTGTCAGGGAAGCAGGGGAACTTCATCCAATTTTCAGTGACTGAAAGTTTTATTTAAAAAATTCAAAGGTCCTGGATAGAGATGTCCCGGTGGTTAAAATGGAGGTGGTAGGAAAAGAGAAGTGCCACCGTCACTATAGTAGCTTCTTTTTTACCTTATTTAAACTTCTCACTAACAGAACATCATCAGATGCAACTGATAGAATGTCCACGTGACATCAGCTTTGTTAGAAATGCCAAAAAATTTCTATTCAGTTTATAGAAACCATGACAGATCTTTAAAAACAAACGCTTTTTTAATTTTTTTTTTTTTTTTACGACTTTTCAGTGTTGGCGGTTTAAGGAATCTGAAAATTGAATCCATCCATCTGGCAGTGGGAAAACAAACAACATATTTGTCTCTGTATCCTCTCTTCACTTTGATGCTTAAAGATCCTAAAGGCAGTGAGGTAAATGTGAGATGGTAGGGGAAGAGAAGGAGAAAATCCCTCACTCCTCAGCCTATTAGCTTGGTCACATTCTAAAGAGATTGTGTGAATTATTTACAAAAATTTCTCCCGTAGTCCTGAGCATTCAAAACATTCTGGAATATCTGAAAAATGAGGTTCGTAAAAAACCATGAAGTAGCCTCAAAATGCAGGGGTGGGTCTCGTCCTCTCACGCGCAAGGCTGCGTTGCTTGACATCAAGGCGTGGGAGCCATGGAGAGCTCCAGGGCTCCTGCCATGCCTGTATCTAAGTGTATCATGAGGGGCTTTCTCAGGAGAGGATACGAAGTCACCGTCCTGTTTCAAGTAAATTATTTAAACCACAAGAATCTGATGATGCTCACTAAGGATTCCGCAGATGTTCAGAAGCGATGTTCTCGCTCCCTGCATTTCACCAGTCTCCATCATGATTTCTCTGCCATTTCATGGGCGGATGGAGATTTTTTACCATCCCTTTTTTTCTCCTTCTGGGTGGGGGAAGAACGGCAGGAAATAGGTGCTGGTGTCTCAGCAGCGAGCCCAACTGGTCCCTCTATGAGTTGTGCTTATGAGTAGAAGGCGACAACGCACCAGTTCTCCTCTTCCACATGCAGGATGAAACAACTTCAGAAATTCAGTTACCTCTGGGCCTCCATTCAGAAGTGGCACTTCCCAGATCCCCTCAAGGCTTTGTGCACTCTGCTGAGGATGCTTTTATATATCATGGCTTTAATTTTTCCCTTCTGGAATAATAACAGCTTTTGTAATCCAGAAAGCTTTGGTTGCAGAGAGCAGGTTCTGGCGCTGTCTGTGCGAGTTCCCTGAGCTGAAAACTTCACGTGCTCCATGCGCGCAGCTCCACGTCAGGAAAGCGCAACCATTAACCCTGTCTAAGGAGCTGCCCCATATCTTCTCACTTTCTTTTGCCTTTTATGTGGTGGCAAGTTCTTTACTGGCCACCTAAGCGACGTGCTGCTCTTTGGGTACAGGTTTGAAGATGTAGCATCCTCTCACAATGAAGGGCAGCCCTGCTATTGCTCCCCTCTAGAGAAGGTATTTTATCCTTCAACAGAACGGAATGGCATCATTTGGATACTGATGAAATTTTGAGGAAAGCAGTAGGAAGTTCAGGCTGTCAATTTTTATATCTGCATTTACATCAGTTGGGGATTGATCACTCTTCAGCTTGCTACATGAGAGAGGGCTGTAAAGTGTTAATCTTTATCAGAAAAGCTGTAAGCACGCTAGGCAAATTATTGTCGTTAAACTCCCTCTCCTTATCTATAACCTCGGCCACATAATCAGGAAAGAAAATCATTATCTATTTCATTCACATCTGCTATTAATTTTTTGAAGCCTCCTTTAAATCTGATTAGAACTTCTCATCTAAACCAAACAACTTCTGACCTCGAGGCTAAAATGCATCAGGTTAGCTTTAGCAATTCACCGAATATTTTCATTTTCTCCTCCTAATTGAATTTGTACATGGATTTGTGTTATTGTTCTCCTGACCAGTTACTATTAACTGTTTGTATAATGCACTGTGAAGACACTGATGGCAAATGGGTGAATACCACCCATCATTCCTGTCCCTGGCCCAGGCAATTTGCCACGTGTCCGCTCCAGCCCTTCACAGAATCACAGAATTATTGAGGCTGGAACAGACCTCCAAGATCACCAAGTCCAGCCTGTGACCCAACACCATGACATCAGCTAGACCATCTCGCTGTCCAGCTCTAGTGAGGCTATTTCTTGGTGACTTACTGGGGATGGTACCTGAAATGGTGACTCCTGAGGACCTGCCTGTGTAGGCGTCGGGAGTTCTGAGGGAACAGCCCACGCGGCCAGCGGCGGTGCAGGTGGAAAGAAAAGGCAATTTAATACATTTCCTTCATCTCCTCGCGAGCATCCCCCTTAGTTGCCGTCGCCTCGGGCTCGCCCAAGCAGCACAATGGCATCTCGGCAGAGCAGATGCACGGGACGTTGTCTTTTTGGTTATTTAGAAAGGTCTCCCAACAGAATTAGGAGCTGCCTCCTCCTGCAGCCCAGCAGCCCAGGGACAACCGCTGCCCAGAGCCCCGGCCGGAGGCTCAGCGGTGGCTCCTCAACCCGCCGGGGTCACAGCGAGGACAAGACCAACCCGCCGAGTTTCGCTTTCGCTCTGGGTGATGGGAGGGAGGGATGCTCTCCGACACACTAGCGCTTTGTAGCAACACCTTAAAAAAGCCACCGACAGCTCCTGCGGTGGGTGACCTGGGGCTCTGGGAAGGGCTGTCCCCGCGGTGGGGGCAGAAAGTCCCCAGCCCCAGGCAGCTCTGAGCCAGGCTGATGGCAGCGATGATGGCGTTTGCTGTCATCCGGCCTCTGATTTTCTTCTCTCTTTATCTCAGCTCTTTGAGGGCTGCAGGCATAACGGCGTTTTGGCAAGAGGCGATACTGTAATGCCTGGGGTTTTGGTTTTTTTTTTTCCTTTTGCAATTGTTTCAAGTGTTGTGCATTGTTACGCAGTAATGGAAGAAATCAAATACTGACCTTTTGTGGAAGCACAAAAGAGCCTTTTGGGCTAATATCTTAACTGCTGACAATTCCTGTAGTTTTTGCAGAAGTCTGTATAAAAGTTACAGTTTATAAACTGCTCTTTCCTTCCTCTTTGATGGTGACTGAAAGTTATTCTAAAATTAGTATTTACTGTTTTAATAATGAGAATTTCTCTAGTCTCAACCTTCTGTGGATCACACAGAGCTTCACAATTATAAACTATTATAAATCTTATCGTAATTCTTCCTATTTTAAAATCTTGTAACAAAGGGATGTGACCAACACAGTGATTCTCGAGTTGTGAATCTGAAGTGAGAAGTTAGGGGGTACATTTTTCATCATGTCCTTTCCCGGATTGTGTTAGACATTCGCCTAGTGTTAGGTTAGTTGTTCGTTAGTGTTATGAGGAGCGCCTGAGGGACCTGGGGTTGTTTAGCTTGGAGAAGAGGAGGCTGAGAGGAGACCTCATTGCTCTCTACAACTACCTGAAAGGAGGTTGTGGTGAGCCAGGTGTTGGTCTCTTCTCCCAAGTACTAATGACAGGACAAGAGGAAATGGCCTCAAGTTGTGCCGGGGGAGGTTTAGATTGGATATCAGGAGGAAGTTCTTTACTGAAAGAGTGGTCAGGCATGGGAACAGGCTGCCCAGGGCAGTGGTGGAGTCACCATCCCTGGAGGTGTTCAAAAAAGGAGTAGATGTGGTGCTTTGAGACATGGTCTAGGGGTCAGGGAGATGTTGGTCAAAGGTTGGACTTGATGATCCTAGAGGCCATTTCCAAACTAAATGATTCTATGATTCTAGTCACGTGTTTTTCTCTCAAGGTCTGACCTACTCACTGGTATCTCTGGGGACTGCCCGCAGGTCCCAGGCAGTGACACCTTCCTTGCTCAGCCGTGTGCTCCTCCCATCCCCTTCTCTGCATCTCCAAAAGGAATGCTTTGGTAGAAATGGGACTTTCTATTTCTCAGTCACATGCATTCCCTCAGTAGCATCCCCTTAAACGGCTCATTTTCTCTTTCCACTTCCCTGGACCTCTTTATCTTGTACAACACCGGCTGCTCTCCAGTGGCCTGGTCTCGAGGAGCGCGGCGGCGAGCGCTGGTACCCTGCATCAGAGCCAGAGCTGGCCCGTGACCAAGCACAGCATCCCCGCACAGGTTTAAGAAAACAGTTTGATGGTTCTGCCATACTTTGATCCTCCTGGCCTGCAGTCACCTGGGAGCTCTCCTTTGGAAACACAGTTGATTCTATCCATTTTGTTTTTCTTAGGGTTTGGTTTTTTTTTTCCTCTGTTGTTATTCGCTCTCCGGTTTGTTTTACTTTGCGCTCCAGAAATTTGTCACATCCCAAATGGCCTTGATCAGAACCATAAGGCAGTTAACAAACATCTCCCTTGGCTTTTCCAGACGAGCCAAACGCACGCTGCGAGCACTCAGAATGCTTGGAAGAGCCTGTGTCCATGGATGCAGGTGATGTTGCAGGGCTGCGAGCTAACACACCGCAAAAAAACCCAAGTGATCTTAACGCTTGCTTGGCATCAGACCATCTCTTGGAGACAAACGATGTAGCAAGGGCTTGTGCCATCACGTACACCGCCTGTGGTGACACCTGGGTGTGTCCAGCTCTTACCTGCGCGGTAACGAGCACTTTCACACCATACCTGAAAAAACAGAGAAAATTTGTTTTGTAGGAGCAATCATTTTTTTAGAAAGTTTGACACTGAGGAGAGCCAAAGTCTACAGCTTTATTAGTGTTTTAACCCAGCTAACGTACTCCTGTGTACATTTGCAAACCCAGGAGTTAAAATCCTGCAAGTGAGTCTGTGCTTAGGCAAAACGTCGGATTCTTCCCCATCAGGCAGGAGCTGAGGACTGCTGCCGTTTGTCTGCAGGGGTAAGCCAGGCTCATGTTCATCCCAGCATGGACCCGGTGATTTCCTCAAAGCTGCTCCAGCTTCCTACTGATATTCTGCTGGTTTTTTAATAAAACTTCAGATTTGTGCCTCTACTTGCTATGTCTTGCTACTTCAAGACAGCATTCATGTAAGATGAACTGAGCCATCCAGGGAAAGGGAGAAGAGTTTTTAATGTGTCAAAAAGTGGTTAAAATATGGAAGCAAAAATTTCCTCATTCTTCGTAGGAAGCAATAGATCATTTCACAGCAAAAGGAGATTTATTTTTTTTACTTGGAGTCCCATGGGGACACAGTGGCCATTCCAAATATTCATAAATGACTTGGAAAGGGGGAGGAGGTGGCAGGAGGTGACCAAAGTTGGCTGCTGAAAAGAAATTATCTGAAGTAATAAAAACAAAGTCTAGCTGTAAAGAGTGGCAGAAGTATCTCACCATACTGAATGACCAGGTGATAAAATGCCGGGCTGAATTTACTGCCAGTACAATACACACGAGGAAAAGCAAAATGCAGAAAGAAAAATCCAGGAATGTGTGCAATGACAAGCTGTAAATTAGCTATTACCACCAAGGAAGGAGTTGCTGGCGATATGTAGTCCTACGGAAACATAGACTCACTGCTGGCTGTCAGAAAAATCAACTGGAATGTTAGGAATTATGAGGGAAGGAAGAGAGAACAAAACAGAGAACATCATTGTATTCCCCTGTCTCGGGTATTGCATGGACTTCTGATCGCCCATCTCAGCAAGTACAATCTAGAGCTAAAAAAGCTACAGAAAAGGCCAAGAAATATAATTAAGTCTAAAGTACAGCTTCTGAGGGTCTGAAAAGAAGTGAAGCCTCCGAGGAGAAAAGGGGCGGCAGTGGGAGGTCTGTAAGACAGAGACGTCTAAGCCAGATCTGTCAGGAGGACAGGGAACAATTATCTGCTCTTTCTAATGGACAAACAAGACTTAGAAGCATTAAATTCTCATTTGCAGCTTAAAGCAAACAAAAGGAAGCATTTTTTCCTCACCCAGTGTGTCATTAAACCATGGAACTTGAACTTACTGCTGCAAGATGTAGTAGATACCAAACTATAAAAAATTTTAGAAAGATAAAATCGAAGAGAGAAGAACCCAGCAGTGATTCCTACCCCCAGCTACGCATGTTTGACAAGCCCTGAAGCTGTGTCTCCGGGCTGCTGAGGGCTGGAAGATCCATCCTTGAAGTGCTGGTGTATCACGGGGCCAAGAAATGGCCCAGCTGCTGGCGAGGTTGGGCCACTCATTGCCTCTCCTGACCTTCCCCTTGTGCCAGTGCAGCTGCTTGGGTGACCATAGAATCACTGAATGGTTTGGGTTGGAAGGGGCCTCTAAAGGCCATCTAGTCCAACCCCCTGCAGTCAGCAGGGACATCTCCAACTAGGGCAGGTTGCTCAGAGCCCCATCAAGCCCCGCCTTGAATCTCCAGGGATGGGGCCTCCACCACCTCTCTGGGCAACCTGTCCCAGTGTCCCACCACCTTCATACTAAACTTTTTCCTAATGTCCAACCTCAATCTACCCTTTTCTAGCTTAAAACCATCACCCCTTGTCCTGTCGCTACCATGAGAGCTTAACTTGCTGGGAGAGGATGGAGCCTGGATGGGGACAGGCATCACACCCTCAGAAGTGTCTGCTGACCACAGTGGTGGCATCTGCTGCTGCTGTAGGACAGACTTTGAGCTTTGGCAGACACTTGCTCTGATCCGGCTTAGCCGTCACATTCCTGTGCGATTCCACCTTCCATGGTGCTGGAAATAGAGATGAGGCTCCCTCCTCCTGCACATCTGCCTCAGGTGAACTTTGTGACACGTCGCATGGCACAACACCCACGTAGGGGAGCACCCACCTGCGAGGGTGCCATGGTTGCCGCCTCCATTGGTGGCAGCTCCAGGAGAGCCCGGGTGGGCAGGGGCTGCAGCCAGGCACAGCTTGAGGCGCATCGCACCCCAGATGTGCACACCCGCCACTGCCCCGCGCGTGGAGGAGAAAAGGGGGAGCCCGAGTTGGCTGGTTTCAGGCTATTTCTGAACAAAAAGCAGGAGAGGTGCTGCTCTTGAAAATACTTCAAGTGAAACTGTTTCTGGCAGAGTCGTCTGTTTATTACGCAGCGTTGAGGATCCGCTTCTGAGCCTGGGGCTCAGGGCTTCAGCCGAGGCAGAAACTCTCAGGTGGCAAAACAAAACACCTGCTTTAAAGGGCTTTGCGTTTCCCCAGCGTTTAGGTTGTCTTTAAACGTATCCGACTGCTAAATGTGAGACAACATGGTTTCCTTTTTATTTGTCTTTCTTTTTGGCACTGCAACTTCAGTTCCAACTTCTGTGATTCAGACCGATGCCCATCGGCCTCATCTTACCAAGGAAACACCTTCTTAAGTTCTTCAGATTTTTTTATTAGATCTTAAAATCTTATGGTTCAACTGGATGATCTTAAAGGTCTTGGCCAACCTAAATGATTCTATGAAAATCACAGATATTTCATCAGATATTAAAATCACAGAAGGAGCATGCTGGAACCGGAAGTCCTTTAAAAGTTATATTCATGTAAATACTGTACGAATAAAACACGGGGAGTGAGCAGGATGGCACATGAAGTACAAGGACAACTGTCTGCAAATATTTTTTCCATAAGAACTTAAAAGATCGAGACCTTGCATCAAACTCATTTATACTGTGTCCTTTTCTCATTTCAAGAAAAAAGCTTTTTAATTTCCCTGTCCCATGTCCTTACTTATCTCCCCACAAACTCCTCCATTTCAGGTGTGTGATATTTAGGAAAAGATTTAAAAATCCTTTCTTCATATGTAGCACCCACCGCACTTCAAAGAATTCTTCCCTTTGGCTCCTGGACTTGGCTCAGGCTCTAAATTAGGACCCATCCGCGGTAATAAACGTGGCAGAGTTTGGAATTATGTTTTCAATTTAAAGAGATGTCATATCCCTTGCGGTAAAGACAGATGTTTTAAAAGCTATATGACATTTCATAAAACATGTTTTTAGTGGTAGCATTTCTCTTTTGCTTATGTATTTTACTCATGAGTCTGAGCTTAAAACTTGCACAGTGTCACATCCTGAATTTCTTTTCATTAGCGAACCCAGTTGTACATAATTCTCTTTTATTGTTGACAAGCCCTGAATTTATAGAACGTGACTTGAAATCACTAACATGGGAAAGTAGGAGCTGCTTTCAAACACAGCAAGTGTAAGCCTGCTGCGCTGGGCAGCCCTGAAGCATCTGCGTCCTGTCAGAACCACCAGTAACACCAGTTCCTGTTCACCCAGGCTCCCAGCACGTCGGCCCTGCGGTGCCTCGGAATCGTGTGTTCATTCGCCCCTCTACAGCCTTCATCCCACGGTACGATTCATCTGTCTGGGTAATTTCTACCTGTCCCAAACAGCTGCTGAGCTGAGAAGCCTCCAAAGAGCTTCTACAACCTCCCTGCATCAATAATGCCACAGAGCCCAGGACCTGTGTGTCACTGGCTACTGATCTTTAGACTAAAAGAGGGAGATTTAGACTAGAGAGGAGGAAGGAATTTTTGCTGCTGAGGGTGGTGAGAGCCTGGCGCAGGTTGCCCAGAGAGGTGGTGGCTGCCCCATCCCTGACACCATTGCAGGTGAGGTTGGCTGGGGCTCTGAGCAACCTGCTCTAGTTGCAGATGTCCCTGCTCCCCGCAGGGGGGTTGGACTGGATGAGCTGAAAGGTCCCTTCCCACCCAAAGGTGTCCATGACTGTATGATAATTCTATGAAATTCAGCTTGGGCTAAAAGAGGGTTTTTCCAGTCTGGATCCCCAGTGAGCCAGGATAAATATGCGTGACCAGCATGGAAATCTTCTGAAACATCCTATTTATTCTTTGGGGTACTTGATGCAAAATGCTTATGAAGAGCCCATTATCCTAAATGCACTTACAAAATAAATTCGTGCCACGATGAACAAATACAAAGGGTTGTAAAAATTACCCAAATGTGTGAAACTTCTGAATGTCCCGAAGAAATGAAAGAAAGATCTGACTGCGATCACTGTTCCCGTCAGCTCTTGTGAGCGCGCTGGCTGCAGCAAACAGGCAGTTGCCAATATTTATATTGCTCTATCTCTTTCTTATTCTTCTGGATAAGCCTGCCTATCATTTGAGCCTGACACCAGCAGTAAAGCCCTAAAAACCTGTGTGAAACGGAAAATCACTGCAGCCAGCTCTATTTATTACCACCGTCAGTTAACAAATCACCTGCTCGATGCTTTGATTCACTGTCTTTGTAGGCACTGAGGGTGGATTGACTGGTTTGTAATTCCCTTGGTCCCTCTTTTTAAAAATAAATACTCTTGTTCCTTTCCCCGTCCGCTGGGACGCCCGTGAGCTCTTGAAGATAATCACGAAGGTAAGTGATTGCTTCCCCGAGTTCCCCAGGTCTGCCTGGGTAAATGTCACAAGCCTTCCTGCCTTTGATTAACATCTCATTTAATTTAAATATTTATTGATCTTTTATCTCCCCATTTTGATGTGGGTTCTTACCGTCTTGCTGTGAGGATGGGGCTCTGGCTGGGTGGTCGAAGTCACGTAAAAGCGCGTGCACACAAACACATCCCCTGAAATCCGTTTGTTTGTGATAAACAGGTGCCACCATTTTTCTGAGAGATAGAAAAGTCGTCAAGGTGACAGCAGTGAAGCTCAATTACATTTTTAATTCCCCGAATGCTACAAATATCTCTCTACTAATTTCAACAACTCTTCAATTCAACATAAAATATGATCCTTTAGGCAGTACTTTCCAAACATTCACGTTATTTTGTTTCACACAACCCCAGGATCCCAGCATGGTGGGGTTGGAAGGGACCTCTGGAGATCATCTCGTCCAACCCCCTGCTCCAGCAGCTCACCC
>JAVSBS010028641.1:0-69438 GCA_033124195.1 Coracias cyanogaster
TTCTCATCTTATTGTCCTCCCCTTTCTTTTTGCTCTTTTTGCTGAGGAGGGAGAGGGGAAGAAAAGGGGGGGTGATAGAGTGGCTTGGTGGGCACCTGCTGCTCAGCCAAGGTTAACCCACCACACACATACATATATATGTGTATATATATGTGTGTATATATACATGTGTATATATACATTGTATATATGTATATATGTATATATATACATTATATATGTGTGTGTGTATGTGTGTATATATATATAAAATGGAATTGTTTTGGTTGGAAGAGACCTTTAAGGTCATCACTTCTTACTGTTAACCCATCACTGCCAGGTCACCACTAAGGCCATGTCTCTTAGGCCACCATGTCTCTATGTCTTCTAAATACTTTCCGGGATGGTGACTCAACCACTTCCCTGGGCAGCCTGTTCCAGGGCTCGACAATGCTTTTGGTGAACCTAAACCTCCCCTGGCACAACTTGAGGCCGTTTCCTCTTTTCCTATTGCTTGTTACTTGGGCGAAGAGGCCAGCCCCCACCTTGCTGCAACCTCCTTTCAGGCAGCTGTAGAGAGCAAGAAGGTCTCCCCTTGGGAGGAGAATTTTGTTGGTGTTGCTGGTTCATTCTTACTCTCCTGGCATCAGCTTGGGAGTCATATTTATACTGGATAATGTGCATTGCATTTTCTTTATTGTTCTGTAGTTCCAGTTTTATATCCAAGTGTTACAATATTTATGTTATATATATATATGGTAATGCACGTATGGTATCTTGTTACACCTAAGACCAGTTGTGTCAAGCATTGGATCTGGATGGCTTTTTAACTGGCTGTTACAGAGCTGTGCACATTTGTGGGACCTGCACTGCCAAGCGTGGGCCCATCTCTTGCCCCACCATGCCAGTACATGCCAGGTGTCAGGGTTGGAAGGGGCCTTAAAGAACTTAAAGAACTAGGCCTTAAAGGGGCCTAGTTCCAACCCTCTGCCATGGGCAGGGACACCTCCCGCTAGACCAGGTAGCAACAGATCAGTTTATAGCATTAAAAAAACCAGCAAGAAGTTTTGATTCCTGTTGCAAAAAATCTTTAATTTCTGCCACTTCCCTGGTGTGTACAATCAATAGTCTTTGTATGTGAGCTCGAAAGAAGATTTTGGTGTTTTGACCACGTTAAATATCTGGTTTTAATCTTTCCGACTTCAATTTTTGTCCTGGCCTCCAGTTTGTCTCTCTACTAAATGGTGCAGTGCATATTTGTGCTGTAATTGGTAAGAGAAAACATATAATGCGCTATTTTTGTACCGTTTGCTGTACATCTTAAATCCTGCAACGCTGGCTTTCGGTAATTTGCAAACAGTAGTGACCAGTTTAGATCAACACTTTAAAAAACTAAGTTTATTTGTAGTACTTCATTTGGTTTAGCCTGTGGTTTTTTTCAAAACTCAACGGGTCGGTTTTCTACAAAGTAACGAAATAGTAAATCCCTAAAAAAAGATCTAACCCTGCTCAGGAATTGTATCAAAAACCTTGTGCATAAAATAAACGATACCAAAAGAGGGCACTGTTGCCTTATGAGAAACTTAAAGGCTGTGCTGCCAGCTGGGAGGAGAGACAATTAAATAAAATATCTACATTGATGCTTTTATAATGAAATATTTGAGTAACTTGCTTAGATACATATCTGGAAGATGTAGAATCATTCTCCAAATCTTTTTATAATTTTTTTTTTTTCCAAATAGTGTGCAGAGATTTCTGGTTTTAGGGGTATAGTAGAATAGGGTTTTTTATCAGCTATGCTTTAATGTAATCTGAGACCTTTCAAGAGCTGCTGATGTGGATAAAACATTCCATTCGTAGAATTTAAGTTTCCACACTAAAAAGGTCTGTAAGGGCTTGACTAGCTGTGTAACCGGGCATTCGATGTTTCCAGCTGCCTGAGTTGTTTCGGATTTTGTACTAATGCTTGAGACAGTCTCTGAGGACTGGACATCTGGGCACGTGAGGAAAGCACGGCTGGGCAGAGAACAGCCACGTGTGATGGCGTCCGTACCTGGGCATGGCTCCTGCAGACCCGTGTCATGCAGCAGCCGGCTGCTGCTCATCTCCAGGTTGGAGAGCAACGTTTCAGAGGCGTCAGCTGGAAGGGAGGCCGTTGAGAGTGGCACTAAAGCCTGGCCCAGGGGGACAACATCTCAGAGAAAGGGGAGACACCTTTGGAGCGCTGCTTGCTGCCAAGGGCCCCAACAACGTTTTGTCCATTCCAGATCCTCTAGCTGTGCCACCAACAGATCCTATTCCTGCCTTCAGCGTTTCCAGCAACAACCAAGCCAGCTGTCCAAGCCTCTGGATTATGCAAACCGGCAGTCCTGAGAGTTTCTAGTCTCTGGTAGTTGCTGACTTACTTCTGAAAACTGGGAAAGATATGAAATGGTGGCCAAAAAAGCAAGCGTTGTATTCAAAGTATGAGACAAACGGATCTGTCAGGCTGTTTCCACAGCGTGATCTCGGCTTTGCTAATATGCCAGTGTTGAGATGAGCATTGGCAACAATCTCACTCGGATGCAGTTTCAGCTTTTCTTCAAAACCAACACACGTTTCTGAGCTGTTGTGGTGGTGGAGGGAGTTCAGGAATGCTGGAATGAATGCTCAAAGGCCAGGGTGAGGTTTTTGGATGGATGCAGAGGTTGGCAGGCTGCTTAGCTCCAGCAGCACAAGGTGGGCAAAGTGCTACGAAGCAGCTTTCAGACCAGGGTTTGTACACGCCGAGATGTGGGAAAGGGGTAACAAGAGCCACCTCCTTGCAAAAACCTTGAGTGCTCTGTTCCACAGCTCCTCTTTTCTACTCTTAGACACTTCCTAAAATAGGGATTGTGTGAATATGTTGTAGAAACCTGTTACAGGATCATCCTCTGAAGTACCTGCAGTCAGTGACTTTCCCCATACCCAGAAGCAGGATTTTAGGGGTTTTTTTTAACCCTTACTAAATATTTTTAATACTGATATGCATCTCTGATATGATATGTGATTACTAACTTGAGATTAACAATAAATTCTGATGTATTTTCCTGTAAACATAGTATTTCCTTTTACTGCTATGAAAATCATCACACTAATGTAATTTCTCTGCACCGGTGATAATAATTGCAGTGAGACCCATTTAATTCTGTCACAGTATAACCTTGCTTTTTTAATTCTCTACTGATCTTTCCCCTTGTATCTAGTCCATGGACTCCAGTGGTCACTAATTGCAAGCCACTGCCTGTGTAAGATGTTGGGAGAACATCATCTCTAGCAACTGATCACAGATAAAAAGTTGAATGTTAATACTATGATATGGAGTTAGACCTTTTTCAGGCGAATACCAATGAAAAAAAAACTCAAAGGACTGATAAATCTTATAGGCAAAGTCCACAAAATATTTCAAATATTCTCAACTGAACTGCTACCTCCAGTGCCTGCCTGCCTGCCATGGGGTTTAATATAACATAGTGATCACCTAAGTCCCAACAAGGACCACAGAGCAGGTATTCCCCAGTTCAGTTTGTTGTAAAAGCTCAAAACGTTCCTACTGAATTAGGCCTTAGACCTCGGAGAAAGTGAATGATGCTGTTGCAAACAAAGAGGTACTCATATCTGTGCCTTCTCAAAACCAGGGAGAAAAAGGTTTGCAGTGGAAGTTTCCCTGTGACAGGTAAGAGCTCTTAACTTCGACGCTGGGGGAATATACAGCAGTGAATATAGCCATCTATTCATAGAATCATAGAATGGTTTGGGTTGAAGGGACCTCAAAGATCATCCAGTTCCAACCCCCCTGCCACGGCAGGGACACCTCCCACTAGACCAGGTTGCTCAAGGCCCCATCCAACCTGACCTTAAACACCTTCAGGGATGGAGCATCCACAGCCTCCCTGGGCAACCTGTGCCAGTGTCTCTCCACCCTCGGGTAAAGAATTTCCTCCTAATTTCCCATCTAAATCTACCTTCTTCCTGTTTGAACCCACTATGCCTTGTCCTATCACTACAGACCTTTGTAAAAAGTCCATCCTCAGCTTTCTTGTAGGCCCTCTTCAAATAGTGGAAGGCTACAATAAGGTCTCCTCAGAGCCTTCTCCTCTCCAGCCTATTCCTCTCTTAGGCTTCAATATTTGTGGCTGGTTGAATTAGTTCTCATGCCATCATGCTGACTGCTGTTCTGCACAAGTTATCTCAGATGTGTGGTGAATAGGTAGCAGGATACCAGGTATCAATCTATTTAACTATTCTAGGGGGGAAAAAAAAAAAGAGTAAAACGTGTATTTGCCTGCACATGCTTTATGTTAGGTTCAAATCTTTATTTTTTCCTTTTTTTTTCTTTTTTGTAAGTCAATTGCCTTTATTGATGTACCCTTGCTTTGCTGCTAAGTTGCTTGGAGATTTCAGAATCAATATAAAAAAGGCAGATTGAAAAGGCTATTGAAAGTTTGTTTGGTCACAAACAAGAATGGCAAAAATGCCAACTATGCTTCTTTGACAATTTTTAAAGCTCCGTGTCAAAGCAATTTCCTAATTAGTGCTTGGGGATATAGCTAAGAACAATCAATAAAACCATTAACAAAAATAGCTGAACAATAAGCTTCTTACTGTATTATTCTCTGACATACTACAAATATTCTAGAAACGTTACTTCTTTAAATAGAATATAAATTTCTGACGTGGATTTTACTTTTAGTATCGGTGTGCTAGCCATTGCAAATATAATGTATTTTGATAAAGAGCAGCAGTCTACTCAGGATTAACTGAGATGAAATTCTGATTCCATTCCAGTCAATAGGGGTTCTACTATCACCTCTAGTAAATACTGGATTTCACCCTTCAACAAAAAAAAAATCCCTATGTGAAGAGTTTATAGTATAAGACAAAAAAAGAGGCATGAAGTGTGTAGGAAAGGAATATGTTATGCAAGTAGTAACTAACTGGTTTCATGTCACCTTAACCTTTACATTTTGGGGTTTTTTTTAAAGGGGTTTGGTCAAATTTAAAGCAAAACCTTTTCTGGTTTGAAGTATGAGAGCTGGAACTTTCATAAGAGTGTGAAGGTTTTGCGAAGGTATCAGCTGGGAAGATGAAGCAGCAAGAAAGGAGGAGGATTGGAAGGTGAGAAGGAGCTGTGAGTAACAGGCACAAAGGATGAACTTGGTTTGCTGTGGGATTCTACTAGTAGAAGAGGGATTAGGACCAATGAAGAGCAATGAAAGAGAAGGCGTGAAATGGTGTTGGTAGTGTTGTAGCTTGGAAGAGCAAGCTGCTGATTTTCATACCCCACATGGGAAGCTCCTGAGGTTTTGTAAGCTTCCCAAGGCCTTGCAGGACCCATTGGCTCTGGTAAGTGGTGGTTGGGCTGTCATGGCACAGCTTTGCTTGGTTTTTGAGCTAGTCTGACTAAAAGGGATACCAATTAATTCTCCCAGGTTTGTCTGCATAAGTCAGAGGATGGCAAGAAAGTTTGTTCAGCTGCTTAAACATTTCACTGACGCAAGTCCTTCCATCTTGAGTGGGCTGGTCAGGTTCACATTGAAACCCCTCATTTCTGCTAATTCGAGTTCTCCATCTCTCTTGTTTTCAGAGTCCCATCTAAAATGTATGTAAGAAAAAAAAAAGTCACTAAAAAATAGCCCACTGAATGTATGTGATATGCCCCTTGTGCTTCTGTGCTTAATCAGAGTGTTTGAAAATCCTTCTTTGTCTTTTGAATGTGCCAACTTTTGAGCTGTAGGTTATCCTGTGTGGAAGACAAAAGGAAATGTGGTTTTTCAAGTCTCTTCCACTGAAATTATTTTTGGTTTAATGGAATAATTCAGTAAGCAGCAGGCAGAGAAGGGACTTGAATTTCAACCTGCAATCCAACGTGTGCTTAAATATTTTAAACACCCTCACAAGGAGCAAATTAAATCCAGAAAAAGGCAGGTAGGTTTTATATCCCAAAAGGAGAGAACATGTGATGGAGAGGCAAGACTCTGGCTGAGAAATCTCTAAACAGCTTCCAGGGACGGTGGGAAAAGGAACACGGAGATGGAAGGGAGAGAAGGGGAAAGTGCTATGAATTGGGCAGGGGCAGAGCCACAAAAATGCAGACAGTTCTGACAGGAAATAGGTAAAAAGTAGCAGATATGCAGAGATCAGGGGGTGTTAAAAAAAAAAAGGGGGTGTCTCTGCACCTGAAAAGAGATAGCCACTAAGTGCTGATTCAAGCCCCAGCTCCTACTCCCAGCAGGGTCCAGCCAGCCCTTCCCCAGCCAGGGCTCACCGTGACCGCCCCATCTCCCATTGGCACAGCACATCTCCTTCAAGGGAGCAGGGAAAATATCAGAAAACCTGGAGTAATTCAAGCACTGGGGAAAGAAAGAGCTGACATAGGCGCTTTTTTGTGTGTGTGAGAAAGGAGCAGCACAGGCATCTATCAGGTGAATGCTCAACCCTTTCAAGTCTCGATGAAGATCAATGGTAGGACTCAGTGAAATACTCTGTTCTGAAAACTAAAATTTCAGACTCACCTTCCAGTCCCACCTTTTTCTTTTAGCTGAATGCTCTCCTTGCCATGTGCGGTTCCCCTGTCACCTGGCCCCAGCCTTGATTTTGGGACCCTATGAAGACATAGAAGGAGGAAGAGCACTTAATGAAAGGTACTACAGGAATCTTTAAATCTGAAATCAAACAGGCGGCTGCCTGGAGGCAGGGAGGTGGCTGCTGTGGAATATCTCCTTGGGCTGAGGCCCACTGGGAGACTGAATAAATATAGATGCTTTATATTGTGGTCCAAGGGAACTATATTAATTTCCTCTGAAGTTGCTGGTGTATTTCCATCAAAACGCAAAGCTGAAAATGAAGCACCTGTCTCCAAAATTTTCTTCTTAAAACTTTAAAATGTTGCCTGCAATAGGAGCACTTAATCATTGGATGTGGCACTCAGTGACATGGTCAAGCTGATGTTGTGGTGTTGGATCATAGGCTGGGCTTGATGATCCTGGAGGTCTATTCCAGCCTCAGTTATTCTGTGATCTGTAGACAGCATGTCCAAAGGTTAGGGAATACTTGGCAACGCTAATGCCAGAACTGTGAGACCTAAGCTGCTTAGTGGATCTAGCCACATTTTGAATTCTGCCAGCAGATCCAAGGAAACATCCTTTCTTAATAATAGAGAACTGTGGGTGGAATTGGAGGCTCCTTCCATGATGTGTTGGTGATTGCACGAGTTATTAACCCATGCCTCAGTTTACCCATTCGGAAAACATTCTTTGTGTCACTGAACCCATTTGGCAAATGTTTTTACAAGGACTACTCGGCTAAAAGCAGCACTTTATTATTTAAAGGAGACCTTATGCAGCTGGGTCTAAGCCCTAGAGCAGGACAAACTAAGTCAGTGAGCTGCTTTCCTCCTAGTTTCTTTGGACTGGGAAGGAACAGAGAAAGACAGCAGTGAAAGACAGAAGAATGAGTAAGAGCAGAAGAGAGCAAGTTTGCCTGCCCAGGCTGCAGAGAATGTGATGTAGCTTTTACCCTCTGCATCTAGATAGCTTCTTGCTGGTCACAGCCTGAGACTTCCATTGTCTCCAAGGAATTTATGAACCCAACTGCATTTGGCAGCTCTCCTCTTGCAAGACAGTTTGGCATCAGCAACATTTGCCCCCTTTCCCTATAGACATGTGTGCAGCTGAGTTGTCCAGCCTAGCTTGCATTGCTCTTCAGGTGAGAAGCTCTTCCTCCACCTCCTCCTTCCCTTGAAAAGCCTCTGTGTCTTCTGACGTGAAGATCCCTTCCTCAGATGTTACCCCAGGCCACAGGGCAATGGCCTTGCTCTGCTGGGTTTCAGGAGAGCGCCAGTGAAAGGTCAGAGTCCAGGTGATTGCCTGGGTTAGAAGAGTTGGAGTGGCAAGGAGAGATGGGGTTGAGCCAGGGGGAAAGGGGAAAATGTCCCAGTGCATGAGCAGAACCTCAAAATATTTGAATTTCTGAAAATAACAGAGGTGAAAGCTCAGCAGCTCCAAAGAGCCTAGTGCTGACTGAGCAGAATAAAAGGCAGGAGCAGCAGGACAGAAAACTGTCTGCTTCAGTGGAAAGTGCTAATTTCCACCATTATGTGGCTGCATCACACGGTGCTCAGGTGCATAAAAAAGCTGCTGGTTACTGCAGTAATATAGTAGGAAATGTCTTCACACATGTGGAAGCTGGAGCGTCCTGGATGGATGACTTGAGGCCATGCAGTGCAGTTGCAGGTGGAGGAGGCTGATGTGCCTGCAAAGGTTTGGGCTTTGCTGGTTCTCCTTGCTGCTCCCCCTGGATACCTTCTCCTCTGCTCACAAGATAAGCCTTCCACACTGTCGTTTTTAGGATGAACTTCACTGCACAGCCAGTAATGGCAGATGTTTTTCAGCTTGATTACTTCTCCTGTCGTTTAGTTAAGGTTCCCACATGTGATTTTTGCTCTCCTGTTGTACGTCAGAAGGGGGTGCTTGGAAATGCATGTTTGGTGGGAGCGCGATATGAACAAGGAACGCTGGATGATGATTGTGGCAGCATGGGATTATCAAATGGCTCTTATTTCAGAGTATGTGCTTGTAAGTGATTAAGTTTTTGAGCCTGCCACGTCCTTGTGAACTGTTCAAAATAAAAATTAGTTTGATTGTAACTGGTTAAAACTGCTGCGGACAAGCACACTCTGTCTGCCCAATTCTGTGTGGATGGAATGATCTGAGTCAGGAGTTGTACTAGTTTGTCTTCAGGAAAGAGTTACGACAGTGGTGAGAAATTAGTAATAATTGTGTTTGTCTTTATAGCCTCGATAGCAATCTGCCTGATGCTTTTTTTTGGAACCTGGGAAACAAGTGGCAGTTTATTAAATGAGTGAGCAGCGGATGGTTGGAAATCACAGGGGAATGAAAGGACTTGGGGTTGGATTTGATCACAATTGAATTAATCTTCTCAAATACAGTGTATTACCTGAAGCTGCTAAGCAGTAAATTTTATAGTCACAAGACTGTGTGTTGTTCCTTCAACTTCTCTTTCCTGAAGCTCAGATCAATAAAAATTTGACCCTACCTCACCCACTTATTTCTTCTAAAGAAAAAAAAGAGCAATTTATAGTCACAGCACCTACCTACAACTGAGTGCTGGAGGTTGTAGTTAAGAAGTTAAGTAATCTGTGGATTATATTGGAATTAATTGATGAATTTCAATGAGATTATAAACCACATTGCTATTGTTGTTTGTACTGTTCAAGTCACTAATCATTCATGAAGGGCTCACATGTCAAGCTTGCTGCACAGTCCATGCACCAGAGTTTACAGTCTAAGGTTGGATCCTGCTGATCATTCTTCCACACAGGAGCTTCATCTGTGGAAGGCAGTGAGATGTGAGGTCCTTTGTAAATGCTGCTGGTTTCCTGAGCGGCACAGCTTGTCTGTTCTGCCAGGAACCGGGTGAGATGCTGCCCACAGCTGAAGGAAATATGGAAACCTGTAGTAGGAGTGGAATAGCACTAAGAAGTTTAGGCTGGACATTAGAAGGAGGTTCTTCACCTGGAGGGCGGTGGAGCACTGGAATAGGCTCCCCAGGGAAGCAGTAATGGCACCAAACCTGACAACATTTAAGAAATGTCTGGACAACGCCCTCAGACATGTCGTGTAAGGGTTGTCAGGCAGGGGACCAGGCTGTCCAGGGAGGTGGTTGAATCACTATCCCTGGTGACAATTAAAGGACATGAAAATGTGGGGCTGGGGGACCGGGTTCATTGGTAGATGCAGTAGAGTTAGGTTAGTGGTTGGACTTGATGGTCTTGAAGGTCTCTTCCAACCAGAAGGATTCTGTGATTATATATGCAGTATAGAAGACAGCAGGTGAAAAGTCTGTAGAAAAAGAAACGCCACTGAAAGCTCCCTTTTCCTCAACGGATGTGTTCTGCAATTCTGGTTTATGTGGAGAAAATGTTAGTTGACAAAATGTTGCTTAGAACCATCAGTATCCAAGCACAATTTCTTCTGTATCATGGGTAATGCAGAAAAAACTTGCAGATTTTTTTGTCAAAAGTTATGTCATTTGGGTGGTGATTAGTCCACTCTAGACTGCTGCAAGTGGGGAATCTACCATCCTACCACGACAATCACTGCTGTTACACACCTTCTGCAAGAAGGAGTGTGGTTTTATCTTGGTAGCTTTCTTCACTGGTGCTGTACAAATAATCCGTGTTCTGCACAGCACTAATATGGGATCTTAGAATCTCCATAGAAGGTGGATAATATGCAGAAAATTAAAACCTCTGGGAACCAAGAGGTTTATTTTAAAATATTTAAATTAATTTCATGGTAACAAAAGCTTGCAATGTATTATAAGCAATGCCTTGAACCCCCACAGTGTACCATTTTTGAGGCTTGTGACCTGAAAAAAAGATACAAGGGATAAAAACTCTGCTCTGAAACTGATCTGCTTAGTTACCATAAGAAAAAAAAAATTACCCAGCACTGCAAATGTACCCACAAGCACACCAGGGAAAGGTTTGTATGAATTTAATTGACCCTGTTTACTTTATTTATTAATTTAAGCCATAACCTTATTCTGTCAAAGTCTATAAAACTGGGGCTGTTTAAGCAGAAGCCAAATCAACTTAAGCTAAATGCAAAACTCTGCTTGAAATCTTATCTTGTATCTTCAGTATTAACCTGGTTATACATGCATGTGACATACCATTAACGTCCCTCAAAGAGCATTAATTCCTTTATCAACCTAGAGGGTGGAAAATACAAATTTTCCTGCTTTTTGCAATGGATCAGAACATTGGGAGATTTCAAAAATCCCAATAATGAATATAGGTTTTTTAGATGCAAACTGGCTGCTTGCTAACAAAGAATCTGACTGTTTCAACTGTTTCAGCTGAGTGCTGTGCATCGTTGCAATGTCGTGCAATTCCCTGGTGAATTATGTGGGTGTATATATAAAATATAAGCAACAACTAAAGAAAAAGTCAAATAAGTGCAGTACTTGGTTTTAATTTGAGTACAGGCAGTGCTTTCTCAGACATAAATTTTAAATACCTATTTAAAACTTGGGGTTTTTTTCTATGTTAGCATTCCTTTCATATATTGTAAGATGCATTCATCTCACTTGGGCTGTGTCAAATCAACATTTGATCTATTCATGGCATTTTTTTTCTTGGTGCAGAAGTGAAGGGTTTACCTATTGCTGTGAAGAAATGAAATTGTAAAAAGACTAAGGTTGGTCAAAAAGAAATAATTCCTGCTTTGTCAAGGATGAAGTAGGATTTTGCTTGCGATCTGGCAGTTCTCATTCTAGCTGTTAACCTGTGCATTTTATTGGGTTTTATTGGAAGTTCATTCTTTGTTAGCAGGAATGGTGATCAAATACAGCTTTTTCACATCTTGGGTGATACGCCTAAAGCTGTATTTAACGTATGTGTTACTTTTGCTTTGTTTTGTTGCTCTTTGAGCCTGGAAACAGTTTCAGTATGGCCAAAAAAAAGGGTTTTTTGCAAGATGCTCATGTAAGCGCTCAATTCTAGAAATGATGTGCTCTCAGACCTGGTTTCCTGAACAGAGGCTGCATTTTTCATCTATCCCTCTCCATCTGATGTCTGGTCAAACCTGGCACTCACTGCTAGCCATTCAGGAGTGATGTTTGTTTTCTTTTTCAGTGTACTAATTATGTCTAACTATTAGTCTCCCAGTAACTGAGCAATTTCGTGTTACAAGCTTATCTGAACTGATTTTAAGGACAAAGGAAACGTGGACTCCAGCCTAGAGTCTTTCACTTTGCAGTCTGAAGTTTGTTATGAACATTCCTGGTGTCTTACCTTTCCAGACTTGAAAGGAAGAAGTAAAGAAGACCATAAGAATTTTACAGTAGGGATGGCAGATGTTCAGGTTTAAGGTCCTTCAGAAAGATCACGTGATGCTTGGATTTGCATCATTTCTTCAGTGGAGCGTGCTAACAAAAAGGGGGATGCTTCTTTCCTCCTCGTTAAATGTGTATTTTGATGTATGGTATCATGTGGTTGCATAAATTTAGTATTGTCAGTGTCCTGATTGTGGGAAAGGTTGTCAGATGTATCTCAGGAGAAGCGGGATGCTCTGGCAAATGATTACAGAAACCAGTCACGTTAATGCTTAAACTTCTGTAGGTACCTGTTTACATATCACTCTGCAGTCCTTAGCAGTGTGATTTGGCAGGTGGGAAGTTTGCTCTCCCCTCCAACGCACAACGCTGATTCTAAGACCCTCTGAAAGTATTTGTGAGTTCACATTTAAACTTGATGAACTGGTTTTAGAGAACTAATTAATAGAGCATTATGCAAAGCATTCCCCTCTACCTTTTAAAAATGTTTTGTCCACGTGTTTTGATAAGGAGTAAGCTATCCTTTAGTGTAAGGAAAACTAACCTTCAGAATGGTTCTACATAAACAAGACCTAATGGACTCTTGCTTTAGTCTTTTCCCATCTGTTTGCAAAATATGGGGGTGCACGCAAGACTTTAGTCTACTGGTTACATTTCCATTCATGAAAACCTAGTCATACGGCAAACTATGAGAGGCAACAGAGCTACTGGTAATGCAAAGAACACACTGCATACATTGGTAACCAGGCTTATAGAAAAGCTGCCTCCATTAGTAATTTCAAAGTAACAGTACAATACAAAATACATATTAGTAAGTACAAAGTGTGTGTGTATATATATGAATGCATTTAAGGAGATTTCGAGCAAACTTCCTACAAGCAAAGTGACTCTATGTACTCTCTTTCCAGATATTGAATGCTCCCGAGCCTGTGTTAGATTTTTCCTAAAAACCCCCACAAATTACGAAGCAAGGCCTCAAGGTTAAATAAATGATTTTGCCAGAGCAATTCCCTGCTCCTTAAACTTCCTGTTTAGAAAAGTTTTTTTGTAAAAGTCATTTAGAAATCTGCTTTTCATTCTTGCTATTGTTGGCTAAGAACATGTTTTCTTAAAAAAAAAAAAAAAAAGAAAGAAAAAAATGAAGTTTGTGGCTGTAGGACTCATAGGATTCCTCTTTTTGTCAGTCAGTGAAAGCTGGCTGCTTATTGCTGCCTTTGAAGAGCCCTGTAAAACAGTCGTTGAATTTGCTGCCGTTGTAGCACTAATGAACTGCACACAGCTGATGCCTGGGACGCGCAGCCTGTCATTCATGGAGAGCACAGAAAATACTTCCAATGTCACTTTGAAAAGAATTTAATGATGCGTTTCCTTTTGCAGTAGGCAGCCAGAAAAGCCTCATGTAAAATAAGCAAGGAGAGATGGATAGGAGAGGAATCTCAGGCCTCTGCGAAAGAATGCTTTCTGCGGAGAAAGGAAAATATTTTAGTAAAACTTTTCAATTTAACTATGCTTGTAGGACAATATATTGCATTTTTACACCCCCTTCCTTTACATATATTTATGTTCCAGAAAATTAAACTGCGAACAGATTTTATTGTACAGAATAGGCAGAAGTGCAGTTTATTTTCATTTTTCTGTCACTCACTGGAAATTACTTAAAGAATGTTATTTCAGAGCATCATTCAAAATTTGTCAGTTACCATGCTAGCTGGCAATGATCTGTAACGCTATAAACTTCTCGGTTTCTGGGTATCAGTGCTATGTGGTTATGAATTCACTATTTAATAAACTCTGTTATCAGTACTTTACTTGACACTGACTCTGGTACTGGGTAGAGGTGAAGAGAGGAGACAGGTTCATGGAATATATAAATGAAATAAAAGTTCTTGGAACGATTTGTGGTTTTGTTTTGAGGTGCATGGGCTTTTTGGTATAAGAAAGGGGAGAAATCTTTCTGTATCAGGCTATTACCCAGTTCCTAAATGTTGGTAGATGGGTTATACCATCTATCTATTATTAGATCTCTTCTTTTTTTTTTTTTAACAGTACAGATCCACTTGAAGACAAACCCTACACTGATTGCACTGTTGGTCTGTTCCTATAGGACTTCCCACTTCATGTTTCCCAGCTACCTTTCTAGTCTTAGCTGATGACTGGATGGCCATCACCTACTACAGGTGGGATGGTGAGTGTGGCTGCATGTGGACACCTCTTCCTCTGCAAGACTGAGATAGAGCAGCTTAGTTTAAAGTTTTTTGTTGAAATTCATTGCACGGGAAGGTGCTGTCTTGGAGGCTACAAACATGTTGGAGGTTGGGGTCCGGAGTGCTGCAGAAGGTGCTGAAGGCACTGGTTCTGGTGGGGACATTCACCAGAGGGAATTACCAGTGGGTCCGTGGGGCAAACTTTCCTCTGAGGCTCAACAAACTACTAAATGAGAAGTTATTTTGAGAATTATCCCATCATAAAGGGATGGAGTTGGACAGTAGTTGTGAATGGATCATACTCTTGTTTGTAGTTTTTTTAATATAAAGTTTTTGGGTTTTTAAATTTATTTAAATGCAAAATTTCTGAGCATATGAAGCAAGTATCAGTAGAGATGTTTTAACGGTTTACAAGTAATAGTGTTAATATGTTCACTGTCAATAATAGAAAAATAAAGGACTATAAAACTATTAGAAGAGTGTGCTTTCAAATTCTAAATAGCTTGTAAAATATTTAAGTAACTTGTAAAACATTTCCAGTATTTTGTCATCTTTTTTTTAAATAAATATGCAAAAAAAACCATACTAATTTTCCTAGGTTCTCGTCTTTCACTTAATAGGAGGTGATCAAAACAGATTTAGTGTAAGTACAGATCTCATTAGTGCATGCAACTGTAATGGTGTTAATCTGTGATAATTCATTCCAGCTTCAAGTAATGCAGCCTACAGCCTGCGGTCATAACTATCACTAGTATTCACAGAGCACACGTAAATTTGGTTAAGGTTTGTGGCAATTGCCTGCATATATACATTTTTTTTTTTTTCCCCCCCCAGAAAATGTGACAATTTTTAAGGCAGTTTCTCCCAATAAGCTGAAATTTCTAATGATTGTCATGCTTACTATTTTGTATTTGTTCATGTTTTAGCCTTTATGGGTAAGTAAATTCTTGGTTCTGTTCATATGGTGAAAAGCAGGACTGGAAAGTACAGAAAAAGGAAAGGAAGATGATGTAGAGGACGCTGCTGGTTCAACTTCCTCTGGTTTCATTGAAGTGGTAAGCCCCAAGACCTGCCATATCAGTGCTGGCCTGTGCAAAATTGCCTTTCATTTCAGAGCTTTTTTCCCCACAATCTACTGCCTTATTTCATATGAAGTGAGGAATCTTTTCTTACTGACTCCACTGTGCTTCCCTTGGTTTTCAGCAAGGCCAAATGCAGCATGCCTTTGTTCTTTTTTGAAAAAAAAGATCTACTCCTTGTGACCTTTTTAGTGCTCTTTTTAGGGCCCAATGCAGATTTTGAGGCAGTAAATATGATGTTAGGCTCCTAAAATCTGCACACCAAAGAGCAAATGACGGCTTTGTGTACTACACAAAGCATGGAAAATGCCTAATGATAGCAGCACATAAAAACAGAAGATTCCATTTTCTTCAATGTCCCTTCATGAGGACCTTGTCTCTTAATAAGCACGACTGAAATAATTTATTTTGTTATAACTAGAAAAAGTTTCAGAAAGAAATGATTGGCTATATAAAAAAAAAAGCGAAGAGAGGAAAATCTGTCAGTCATTTGGACTGAAGAGAAAAAGGTCAAAGGCTGTGGGTCTGCATGAAAGTAGCAGTGTAGCAATAATTACCTTATCTGTTAATAGCAATCCATCAGGGAGAAGGTGAATTATTGCACTGAATGGATGAATATGGACAAGGAATTAAAAAATAGGTTTGCAAGGCTTCAGCACGGACTGTTTTCTCGGATTATTTAGGAAGACTTTGCACATAACACAGCCCTAGCAACAAATACCTCTCTTGTCCTTTTGATGAGAGACATTTCAGAGCTACAGCAGAACATTTGGCTTCTATGATACAAGAAACTGTCCCATTTGATGTCTTTTTTTTTTTTTTAAGTTTTAATCTACTGAAGGGGAAATAATTGCTTTTCCTTTCAACTCAATTTTAAAAAAAATGATCAGACTCTGACTTAGTGGCTGGTTTGGTAAATCAGTTTTCTTGCATAACCCTGTGCAAGGGATATGGTCTCCTAAAAATCTGTCTATTCTTCCACGGTGTGGGGGGAAGCCACATATAGGATGCAGGCCTGTTCTGTTGAGTCAGATGGAAACTGTCAGAGACTAGCAGAAGTCATACCGGATCCCAAATAAAAATATATGATAACTTCTACCTGTTCTACATAAAATATAGTAAAAATGATGTTTAACAGTAAAATATTAACAATGTCGGAGGAACTCTTACTTCTTCTTCTTTTTATTTAATCTTTTGACAGCAGCCATGATTAACATGTGGTCTACTAAAATATAAGGTCTAGAGAAGTGCTCTGTGTGCCACCACAGGAGATACAGTCTCCAGAGATTTGGCCAGCAAATCTGTTGTCTCTCCCAGACAGCACTTGATTGACTGAGCTACGGCAGCATGAACTGACCCAAGTGGACATCTCTGTACCTCAGGCTCACCTGCTGATGGGCCAGCAAAGCCCCTTTTTGCCCTAAATGTCAGTCTAGGAATTGGGGTAGCTGAGGTGTAGCTGATAATATCTGGCACAAGCCAGATATCTGCAAGGTATCTGGAGAAGATGACATCTTAAATCAGCAGAATAAGAGTCATCTGAGGAACTGCTGCAGCCTCGCTATCTCTGAGCAAAGGCTTTGTGTCAACAAAATGCTCTCCAGGAATGAAGTGTTCTACTTGCTCATTCCTACATGGTATGTGAATGTCAGCTGTTGGTACCAGCAAAATTCTTATGGAACTACATCTGTCCAAGTTTCCTGGTAGTGAGTTGGAGGCAGCATGCTAGCGAATTAAATAGAAGAAATAACTTTGCTTTGCATGTAGCCAGTGATATGGAAGCAAACTCCATAATTCTTTTGTATTTTAAATTATCTAAGTGATTTGGAACGGCACTGGAATTTAAACTGCAAAAGAGCAAGGGACGCTGCATTTATCCAATTTAAATACAGTTTTTACTTCTCTCCAGACATACCTTAATATGCTTTGTGGCATGCACCTTGTGCGATTTCAATTGCTTTTCCTTTCTTAGGAGTATTTCTGTTACTTTTACGAAGGCTGCTAATGGTAATTCTCATTCCTTTTTATTCACAAAATTCAACATCACACAGAAAAACACAGCTTATCCCCCAGCTTACTTAAATTGTCTTATTACATTTGTGGTCTCAAGTAGGATTAGCAGCATTTCTCCATATGGTAGTTCTTTGCAATGTTGCAGAGATGTAAAAATGCATATTATGCAGATTACCTGACTGATAAGAACTCCATTTTTCAAATTCTTTTTCTTTTTGCTCATTTGGATGCTAAACGGGAAACTTATCTCAGTATCCATGCAGAACCCATTTTCATAGAGCAGTTTAACATTTCCTAAGCTTGTTCTTTTTCTGTCTCTGCTCAGCTGTTACCGTCAGTGTGAGAAATCCAGTGGGCTTTTTATACAACTCCAAAGGCTTACACCTGTATAACCTGGTGGGCAAAGAAAATAGAAATAATAGTCTAGAAATTATTCCTACAAAAAATAAATATTTTATTTTGTGAGGGTAGAAACCACAGCATTGCTTTATATATTGAGGGTATATTTCAACTAGATGTAAGGAAGTTTTTACACTGAGGGTGGTGAAACACTGGCCCAGGTTGCCGAGAGAGGTGGTAGATGCCCCAGCCCTTGAAACATTCAAGGTCAGGCTGGATGGGGCTCTGAGCAACCTGCTCTAGTTGAAGATGTTCCTGCTCATTGCAGGGGGTTGGACTAGACGAGCCTTATAGGTCCCTTCCAACTCAAACCATTCTACGAATCTGTATTTTGAAATTCTTAACAAAGTGACTAGACTTGATTTGTATTCTTAAAAGAAGCTCCCAGACAAAGGCTAAAAAATGTCATTAACTAGATTTTAAAATTCTGTGTTGCTGATCACATTGCACATGGTTTTATGTAGTAATGGCAATTTGGCACCTTCTTTTCATTGCTGCAGATTCTCAGCAGATAGACCTGAAATAGCCAGAGTTGATCGTGCTGCTGGGTGTCAGAAAGAAACAAAAGGAAGAAACAACCTGAATGAAGAATGAGGTGTTAACATCAACAATAAAAAGGCTTCCAGGGTTATTTGATTTGTTTGTTTAATTAGGCAAGACAAGTTTGAATAAGAGAAGCTGAATAAGATTTTTAAAACAAACAAACAAAAACAACCCAAGCACCCTCAAGACCCTGGCCAAACCCCAAAGTGCATAGAAGTGAGATTTATAAAGAGCTTCAGAAGGAGGTAGAAAATACACAATATTTTGAAAGTGAGCTGAAACTGTTGAGAGACAATCTTATGTGACTGGAAGACAACATCATAAATAGAAGTCCAGCAAACCTGCTGTGGTAGATTCCCGTGGTATCCAGAGTTAAGGCTTGACAAAGAAAGCAATTAAATTTTGGTACAAAAACCAGGTTAGGCTAAACTGAAGCATTTGTATACTGGAGACATGACCGTGACTTTGAAACACTAGAGTCCAGAAAGAGAAAGGCATGAGGAGCTTAGAATCAGAGGCCACAAACAGTGTTTGTTGTTGCATGAGGCAAAGATATTTCAGAAATGACTAGAGCAAAAGAGGAAAAATGCAGTCTGAATGGTTTATCCACTGATTGAATAAACCATGTGTATCTGCATTTGACTTATATTGCTCATATAATTGTACTTGCTGGGACCGATGCCTCCAGTGTATCAGCACGAGAACTGTCCCCCAAGTTACTTGCACTTTGTGTCCTTTTAAGCAAAGCAAAGGAAAACAGCTTTTTAGGGATGCAGAAAAGAATTGCTGAATATGAAGCAAATAGACATATGTCTAAGAAAAAGTTTATGCCCCTGCTCTACTTTCTATACTCTCAAAGTTTTAAGCAATGCAGAGGAAGCATCACAAAGAAAGTGCCTTAAATATTAGTTACTACCAACTATTTCTTTGGGTATGACTGAATCCACAAACTATTTCACTCTACTTCATTACTTTCTTGTTACAAGTTTTAAATCGTGTTCTTTGTTTGAAAGCAAGAAGAACGTTGCCATGGTGTAGTTCCACGTAGCATCAGTGTAATCAGTGGAAAGCAGCACTCTTAGAAACGCTTCAGCCCCTCTGCCTAAGTCATACTGGGTGAGTAATTCAAACAGCTCTTGCTTGCACTTTCGTACATTTCAGATTTGATTTTATCAGTTATTTTTGTCCTGTTATTTTCTAAGCATTCTGATATTTCAAGTGCAGCCTCCAACTTTAAAGCTGTGTGCTATGATTTAAAACAAGTAATTTATTTGTTTCTATGTACATACATTTCTGGTTAGTATTTTCTTGCTTGCTGATGGAAAAACACCAGTGTCTGACTCCTGTTTCCCCCACCCCTGCTCTCTGCTGAGGTGCCATGAAGCAAACGCATCGTTGATGTTTGGTGGTAAGAGTGGCAAAGACTCTTTTCTCCAGGTGAAGGGAGTTTTCTGCTTGTAGAAGAAAGGCTGTCGGTCTGTGTGTGTTTCTTTAGTCTCCTTTTCATGTCAAAATGGGGAATGGAGTTGGTAAAAAAATGAATGCAGCAGACTGAGTATCTCTGTGCTGTTTGTGAGCAGCTTATAAGAGTAAGACAGGGATTATTTGTACCTTTTTACCAAATGTACCAGCACAAGGTGTGTTATGGGTTACTTCAGAGGCAAAATATAATTTCTGCTCCGAGAGGAGAGGACTTGCATTTTTCCTTCGGTTCAGGTATATTTGGGAGACCAAAGATAAAAAGCTGGGGAAGGTGAGGGAACTTTAGCTCTCTGGACCCCCTCCTCCAGGCAGCAGCTCCCAGTGCTGGTGGTCATGTAGCCTGGCAGGAGAGGACCCTCCTCACCAGGAGGTGCTGCAGGGAAGAAACTGAGACCTCAATCATACAGGGTAGAGAACAGAACCGTGTGTGAACTGGCCTAGGCAACCTGAGAACAGTTTTCCTGGTCCTGTTTCTGGCAGCAGTGCATTTGGTGTGGTTGGTAGAGAATATACTTTAAACACCATTTGTTTCTTTCCAGAGAGAAAGAGATGGAAAGATAGAGATCAGATTTGTTAACTCTCTGACAGACTTGACAGTGAAGTGTCACAGACTGCATTCATTCAAGGTACTTGCAAGTGGCCATTTGCAGCTGGTCTTAGTGACCAAGGCTGAAGTGAGATCTTTTGGAAATCTAATCGCTGTAATACTAAGGCTCTGGGCAGCAAGCCTGGCTTGACATCTATGTATCACCTCCTCTGAAGTCAAGCAACATGTGTTATTCCACACCATTGCCAACTTTCTCCCTTGAATTTCATGCTTTCTATTTTCCCTCCAAAAAAACCCAAGCATCTAAATCTGTGTAGCTCTGTTTAAAAATGTGCAATCACCTACTATTCTCCCACCTACAATTAGCATGGTAATTTTTGACTATAGTGTGCAATTGAATTGACTGAAGTTGCAAAATCTTATAATGTTGTAAAATGGAAGTGAAGAAATACTGTCTAAAATAGCTTCATTTCTAAGCAGAAGTTATTTTGGTACTTCTCAGAATACATTAGTGCTTCTTTAATTCCTTGTACGTATGTTTGTATTTGAAACATCAGATGTAGGATGGAGTATGGCAAGAGTTTAGGAATAATTCATTATCATCTCTGACTTTTTGATGTAGAAATGTAATCTTCAGTCATAGAATTATATGACCTCCAGGATCAAGTCCAACCTTCATCCCAACCTCTCCCTGACTCCTAGGCCATGTCGCAAAGTGCCACATCTACTCATCTTTTGAACACAAGTTGTGTAAGTTTCCTTTTTCTTGGCCTTTTTTTTTTTTACCTGTGCCAGATGGATACTTCCTATTAGATAACGTGGTTTATTTTTATACACTTAGATGCTTTAAAGTTTCTTTGTTTATAAAAGTGCTTCTCAGGGGCAGAGCCTTTCCTTGTCTCGCATACCCAAGTACCCTCCCCTCCACCTGCTCATTTATAGAGCAACATAAACCCGTGCTGCTGCACCGAGGCGCAGGAGACCTCCCATCAGCAGTAATTGTTGACCTACCACAGTTCCAGTCAGTGATCAATAGATACTACTTTGCTGCACAGCAACAGCGCGGAGAAATTGCAGAACCCACTGAGAATTTGTTTTCGACATGCAAGCCCAGCTGATGGCCTTCAACTGTAACAGATGTCAAAGAGTGACAGGCACCCTGGGGCACTGTTAAAGTACTGCTGGAACTTGACCGGAGGGAAAGAAAAAGAACGCTATCAAATTACTGAGTGCATTCTAATAAATCACATCAAAGTGGAGAAAAAGCCCGAGCAAAGGAAAATTACTACTTTCATTCTCTTTCTTATCTTCCGCTCCAACACGGTCTGTGTGATGCCTTGTGCAATGCTAGCAGCTACTGTACTAATGAGCGCTTGGGCTGCATGAAGCTTTTACCGTGCTGGCCAAGGGGCTGCGTCACAGGAGAAACTGGAGACATTAGGAGAAACATGTACTCCTAGGAACGCATCATCTAACTTTTTTTTACTTCAGCACATGTAGATTCGTAAGTGTGAATATTTACAAACATTTTATCCTTCAATGACTATGTGAGTTCAATCCCATCCAGTTCAATGCAGAGGGAGAAACTAAATTAAATATGGCCATTTTATTTTCCCTCTTCTTGTGTTGATCTTGCACATGTACAATATTTAGCCCAGCTCTTTTGCTTACTTGCAATGCCTTTGTTCCTGGAGATGTTAATTCAGAGCTGGGACTAGGCCAGATAGTGTGGTTTTAATTTGTTGAGAGTTTTGGCCATTTATGTGCGGTCATGACCTGCAGAACTGGTCAGACTGAACATTCATGTAACTACAAAACTAAACATGCATGGAGTGTATCTATTCCCAGAAAACACTTCAAGGTCAGTGAGCCAAAATGTATATTAATACTTAGAGAAATTCTGTCTCCAAGAGGAAAATTAAAAGGTAACTGGCTATTTGCATTTTTTTTTCCTATGTCTTGACATGGATTATTACCAGTTCACCAAGAGTAAAGAAGAAATACTATCAAAATGTTACTGAGGTATTTCTTCAACCTCTCTTCTCTTTGAAGCACAAAGCCTCCAATGTTGCTTGTACGTGTGCATGATCCATGCACAGTTCTCAGTTGTGAAATGCCTCATCATAGACAAAGGAGCTAGCATAGCGCTTCAAATGAATATTACCCTTCTAACAGCAAAATAAAAAACACATCTAGGAAGATGGTGCAGAACTCTGTATCTGTGCCCTACCATAGCCTGGGGACCATGAAAAAGCCCATCTCCCAAAGCAGCTTCCCAAGGGAGGTTTAAAATGGGGTAATGGTACCCAAGCGATCCTTGTAGCTGGATTTAGGCCATGCAGAGCTCACTGATGCCCTGGGCTTGGAGCGATCTTTCCTCTGAGCAAATTTTACCACACAAGGATGGTCTTCAAATCTGTGTGTGGGGTGGGCCTGAGGAGAGCGTGAACTCACTGTGCTCCCAGACCAGGCAGAGCTGACGTCTGTTTGCTCTGCATGGGACACCCAGAATTTCTGCAGAAACAGAAGCAAAACCTGCAGCTGGACTGAATTTTGGGGAGGAAAGTTCCTACGTGTTTAGAAGAATATGAATAGATAATGTGTAAAATTAAGTGTATATTTTATACTATAGTCCCATAAAAACGCATGTAAAATTATACCTAGATTTTCATTATGTTATGATGAGCTTGGGTTTTGGTTTGGTTTTGTTTTTTTTTAAAATAGTCATGTTCTCAGAGGAAGTGGAATCCTATGTTGCTCTTTAGTGAAGAGTTTTGTGAAAGATTTCTAATACTTTTGTTATAACTGTTCCGATATTTTTTTAAAGTATGAGGTTACAAGAGGCAGACAGTGCCAGCCTTGAGTAGCTGCTGAAAGCTCTCTCCTTGCACTCTGTGCTCCTGGATCACTTTGCAGGAGGTCAGAAGGGCAAGACATCCATTTTAGGGGGTCAGAAAGGCAAGATGTCCAACACTGCAATAATAACAGAGACATAATGTTGCTAAGAATTGGCTGATTTGAACTATCATGAGGTGTGTTGTGAAGCAAGCAACCATCAGTAAGGAATTAAGTCAGAGTGTTTTAATAAACTATGGAGTGTTATGCTTAGAATCTTCTTAATGGGGAATGGAAGCACACCTTCTATATATAAATATATCAATAAACATATATCTGTGCATACACATATATTTCTCTACCTGTAAAGAACTTATTTTAGCTGTAATGGAAATGTTAATAGTCTAATTCGAGCACCATCATTAGCCTGTACCTAAATGTACAGAACAACAAAGAATAGTGTAATCAGAATACTGACACAGAAAATGTCACAACAGTCATAATAATACTATTCAAATTTACCTTTCTACCCCTATTCCTGGGGATGTGGTCACCCTTCCCCTACTCTATTGCATTTAAAGGTTAGTGGCTTCACTTTGATGTGTGGATGGATATCATGGAACATCACTGACTCCTGGACTCTTTCACTGGAAGGAATATGAAGCTTGTGTTGCTGGTTTCCTCTCCCCTGATCCGCTCGGGGTCCACCACTTGTATATTTGCTAA
Organism: Coracias cyanogaster; assembly: GCA_033124195.1. NCBI lineage: Eukaryota > Metazoa > Chordata > Aves > Coraciiformes > Coraciidae > Coracias > Coracias cyanogaster. The sequence continues at coordinate 23,688 of JAVSBS010028641.1, forward strand.
CACTTTTATGTTGCTCTTTTTCTTCATCTCTCTGCAGCTCCAGGTTATATCCAGATTTACTATCCATGGTACTCTGCATACATTAGACACTATTTCATTTTTCTCTTTGTTACCCCAAAGACCAGTTCTGTCCAGATCCAGGTGTTCCTTTTTTGATTGTTTGTTTTGGTCTTATTCTTCAATTGACAATTATAGAAAGCTCTGCACAGCTGTGGGGTCTCCAGTACCAAATGCTGGACCCTTCTCTTCCCATCCCATGTCAGTATCCATGTACACCACCTCCTGTGTTCTCACTTCCCAGGCCTCTGCTTAAAAAAACCCTTTGTTTTGCATGGTGGGGCGGGGGGAAGCTTTTTCCCAAAGAATAATTTTAATTTACAATACATAGCAAGAAAACTGCAACTCTATTTAGATGTCTTACCTCACAGAAAGCTGTTCTGCTGGTGTTTTAACACTCTCTACCCCCCCACACACACTGATAAACTTTGGCTTTTAAGACTCTCCAGCTGTGCCTCCAGCAGTAATTGGGGTCATTAGTCATTACCTCCCCAGGCTAATTACTAGCGCAATCCAAATGTCATCCCCTAAAGAAATGGAGCTTGAGCAGGTTAAAGGCTGCAGCCACATGCAGGTAGAAATAAAAGGGAAGAGAAAAAAATAAGTCAAGGCTGTTTTCTGTGTCTGTATTTTATCCTTTATCTTAAACAGCAAGTTCTACTTGCTTCCCCAGGCAATGTTTACTTCAGCAGGCTCCTAAATCTTAATTTAAACGTGGCAAGTACAGAAGAGATATTTGTGTCTTGACTGTGTTTGTACTTAAATTGTATGCCTCTTAAGTATACATCTGAACTAGAAATCAATCCTTCAGATTTTAGTCTGAAGGTTGCACTGCGTTCAAATTCTAGTATCTGGTCCCTTTGGTTCTGGGATGGTGAAAAACTAAGGGACTTTTTTCAAGTTCGACCGACATTAAAATTTTACTCATGGGCTGAAAAAGCCACAAGAATGGCAAATGCACTGTGGTATTAATTCTTCTTTTTAAAGTCAAGTTTTGAAGTAAATCTATGAAGTCTTCTATGTAAAAATATAAATGAGGGGAGAGAGAGATGTAAAAAGTATCTTTATTTACAGAAAAGATTCTAATTTGACCTTAACGTATGACAGGAACATTAAAATTTTATAGATCAATTCTTGAAGTCATACTAAGTTATATAATGCATTTGTTTAAAGTTTGCTATGGTAAGTATCTTCTATCTGTGACCTGGGAAAAAGTCTATCCTGAAGGATGTTTCTCTGATGAATGGGGGAAAATTTAGCTTTCACCCCAGATCCAGAATTTTGCTCTAAAGTGTTGGTTGTGGTTGGCATACTAGGTACTTGGTAACAGGGTAAATCAAAAGTTCTGCCAGTTTCTAAAAGCGGCTCTAAGGAAGAGTTCAGCATATCACCTCATGCTTCAGATAACTTACAGTCATGCTGATAAGTCAAAATGATTCTATGAGGGAAAAATGTAAATTAGTGGGTCTCTAGGGCAGGATTGCAGCTATATTTGCATTATTTTAATAAAAGCATGAGATGGGAATGTGCACTACGCTGTATGTTTTCCCTAGATAAGGGGCTCTACCGCATTGTTGTTACTGGGAACTGAACTTTAAGGCAAGCTTGTGGTCACCAAATAGTGGATTTAATGAAGCTGCTTTAGGACTGGTGGCTCTCGCCTGCATTTGATCAGTCAGACCCACAAGGTTTAGAGTATGGGTAGGTTTTGTGTTGCTCTGTAAGGGAAGGCATATGGAAAATGGATCCTGCTTTTATGCAGAGTACCTGAGCTTTTCTTTGTGCTGTGTAAGTAATAAAAAAAAAGAGATGTGGGAGTCAGCTCTTTAGGCTTGCAAGTACATGCTTTGCAAGAATGAGTTCCTGTAAATGAAGCAGGAGTTTTGATCACCTGACCCCTTCTCCATTTGTGTCTACAGGCCTCTTCCAGGTTTTAGACACCTTCAATTTTCACAGTTCTGAACATCCTTCTGGCTGACTCTGGAGGAAAAGTCAATTTTTGTGGATGAAATAGTTGCACAGTTAAATGGGAGAGGTGACAAAGTCCATGTCTCCTGAATGCTGGAGCCAGGAATTTGCAATCATTGGTAGCTAGTGTAGCATATTCACAACTTGACTGAGTCCCTTATTACAGATCTGTGATTCCAGCTGAAGCAAACTGATGTCCTTTGTGACAGGAAGTGTTATGTATAACAGAAAGCATAGATTGTATGGGTAGCAAAGACCTATATAGGTCTCATCACTGCTCATATTCTAGGTGGCTGAATGGAAAAGTTTTCTTGCTGTAAATTTTCTCCAGAAAATGGCTTCTCAATAATAAGGTTTCATTTATGACTTGACCTGTAATTTAAGAACAACAAAAATGTGGGCACGGAGCAATCACTAAGGGGCAAGAAAGAGGTGGGAGATCTACAGGCAGAAGATGTGGAGTGAAATATACGGCTTGTTGTGAGCAAGGACCTTGTGTATTCTCACTGCTGCAGATCATCGGTCCAGAGGTAAAAGTTAAGGGAGTAGTTGCAGAGTCCAGGCATTTCTGAGAAACCAGGCGTTTTTTGGAAAGATGAGGGTTACAGTCCATGTGCCTGTCCCTTCCATGCTGGGTGGAAGGATGGCAGCGGGTTGAGGGGACCCTATGAGGCTCCCTGCCAGTTAGGGGAGGATATTTTTCCCCAGATATGAGAACTGAGAAGTGGAACTGATTTAAAATTTTAGGCTGGAATGATATGTAAAAATGCGTATTTACCCAAATTGAAACTTTCTTTGAAAATATAGAAATTCACCCCCCCCCTAAGAAAATTAAAATGGAGATTTTCCAGCCTTGTATTGCAGCTCCACTGCAGAGGAAGCAGAATACCTGATTTTGTGCCTCTTCTGTGTCTTGGCTGTGGAAATAAGCAGGAAATGTGGGAGCTACTCAAAGGCATTTGGAGCAAAAGGCTTTTTGATCTCACTTCTCAAGAAAATAAAGCAGAAATTACAAAGATCTTTCAATGTTAGTCAGCTTGTGAGCTTTGAGTTGTGTTGAGTTTTTCTGAGAAATCCTGTCTGCAGTATGTTCCGCAGGTTTGATTTTTGCTGCTCTTGACTCTTTTTGAAAAAAGCACAGTTTCATTTTAGAATAAACTGAGATCAAAACTTGCCATGTTGTTCCATGATAAATTATGTCTTGTTAGTGTTTTAATATCCAATGTAATTTATTGCATCTATTCATAGGCCAGCTCATCTGTTTGCCAGAAAAAACTGTCAGAAAACCTATTTATTTGGTATTGTACTGTATCTGCTTAGGGGTATTGCACTTCTCTTGGGAACAAATTACAAAAGTACTTTTTGAAAGCTAGTTGAAATTGTCTGGAAATTCTTTTTTTCTCTGTAAAGAGAGTGGAATTGTGTGTTTTCTTCCTCTCTTCAGTTTTATTAAGTTTATGTTTTACCTTTGTTTTTCTGGACAGATTCTTTTCCATAATTGGAAACTTGAGAAGTGCCAGCACTGATGCTGCTCTTCTTCCAGTTCAGATAAAGTTTCCTGTTCAGGCATCTCTTTTTATTAATGTGGACAGATTGTGCCACAAATGGTCAATTACCTAGAGAGAATTCAACAGTTTTTAACAAAACAATTTTATTTACAGGCAAGCAGAGATTGTTCAACAGAAGTAATAAAAATCTTTTATCTAATCCACTTGAACAGACTGTAACTGGCTCTTGGGCTGGACTTCTGAATGAAGTTGTAAATTGAATGTAAATTATGTACATAAACACCATTATCCATTTTTCCAGTTCATTTCTCTTATGTGGTAATTTTGCCTGTTACCCTTTCTGATTTATTATACAGCTCTGTCAAGAGAAGGAGGAAATCAGAGATCAACAAATGTATAAGGCGGGTGTATATGTGTGTGTGCACGCATCTGAGACTAAATTCATGTGAAATGCTGGATCAGATCACTGGGTTCTTAAAAGGATATGGATATCTAAGTCATTTGTGGCATCCTCATGTGGCCACACACTGCCAAAACAAGGGACTTTCTGCAAAGAAAGGTTTTTCTGTCCCATTTGTTTTACAGCAGACAAAAGTATGACTTTCAAGAATAAACTATTCTATTATGGCTTTGCCAATAGAGCTACTGCTAAATCCACCTCTCCGACTGCTCCAGGATTCCCTTGTGATGGAGGACAAAAAGGTAGGAAATGCCCAAATTGGTTTCTTTATTGTGCCTTCTAATTCACTGTAGAAATATGATGTGTGAGCAGTGCGTTCTCAAGCTTTGGTGATCCTTGCTTGACATAAAGTCTGAGATTGAGAGATTGAGAATGAGACTACTTTTAATTTGAACTGTGGCCTGGCTGAAGTTTTGGTGGTAGCGTAAAGCGACTGTTTTACCTCTTCTCCTCTGTACGGGATATTCAGGACTTGTTCAAATATTGTATGTATTATCTTCCCAGAGTCTGTACTTGTGGACTTCAATAAGTAATACACCTATTACTGAAGACTGAAAGGACCCAGTCCTAAACTGTTGAATGGTAATGGTCAAAATCTGAATCATGAACTGAAATTTCTATGTTGTACCAACTTCAGTTCAGCCAGCAGTACCGAAATGTGGTGGGCTAGCCCTGGCTGCCTTTACCTCAACTCAGAAGCTTTCTTCTTCCACTCCTCCTATTTTCTCCCTTTGTCCCACTGAGGTAGGCAAGTGAGATGCTTGGGGGCTCCTCTGCCTAGGGTGTCAGGCCCTCCATCACTGATGCATCCTTGAGATAAAATTCAGCCGTTTTCATCCGGCTATTAGAAGGAAGCTATAATGGCCTTTTTAATGCAGCTCACACCTTGAGGAGGTTGCATTGCTTTTTCTCGGAAGCTCACAAGTTCTTAAGATCTCTTAGACACATAAAGAACTTTGTCAATAAAAGGAGAAGAAGTTGGACATTTAATAAGGATTAAAAAAAATCAGATCCATTCCCTTTTTCCGTTCTATTCTAAAATGTATTTAAAACATCCATTTTTTTCCCCATCCTTTTAAAGACCCTAAATCAAGCAGACCTGTGCTGCTGCTCTGTAAATAAAATTCTGTTTTCTTTCTTCCATTAGTTCTATGTGGAGAAAAAAAAAAACCAACCATCACAAAAACGTACAGTATCTTTCCTCTTCAATCCATTTTATCATCCTCTTTGGTGTATTAGTGGCAACAGTTTAAGTGTAATTTCACTCATGTCTTTCATTTCAGAAGTAATTGTTTATAAAGTAACCACTAATAAGAGGGTATCTTTGTCGAATGTGTTTGTTCATTAAGTAGGTCTTCCCAGGATGCCTCAACTGAAAACATGTTATTGATCACTGAAGTTAAATTAGGAAAATTTATCAAGACTCCTGGAAGCTGTTCTCTGTTTAAGGTACACATGCTTTCTTAAATCCCAGTGTTTGTGGACAAAATATGTGTTGTTTTTTAAAAATCTATCAGCATGTAGGTTACTTTTAATTATTATTGATAGAGCTTTATCCTTATGTAGATGTTTTCTGTGTGCTTATGAAATGTCTGAGAAAGTCTTTGAATCCTTAGTGGTGTGCTTGTGGGCAAGCTGTGCTTTTAATCTTCTCCTTGCAGAGGGGTGGAGGAGCTTCTCATTGCAGAGGAATGTCTATACAGGTATATGCTCTGTGAAGAGAAGTCATAGACTTATTTTTTTAAGGAATGTAGGAAAAATGTTTTTATCCAAAAGAAATTCATTTTGGGATGCCGGATACTCTTTTCTTCTCCCATAGCTTGTACAGCCTGGCTTCAGGAAACAATGCATTTGTGTGGAACATCGAAATGATTCTATAATCTACAACTTCAGAGGGAAGGAAAAGATCAATGTGGCATTTAAAATTTCTGTATTTGCCTAGATATGTGTGGCGAACTCTAGCTCCGGATAATTTTGGTGTAATTAATGTGCACGACAATGTTCATCTCAGAAGGGAAAAGGTGTAATCGGAATTTAATATTCATCCTAAACACATTACATTTTGGGAGGCTGTTATTTTAGACTATGATAAAAGACTTTCTAAACTCACACAAAAGAAAAGAGATAAAGATTATCTACACAAAACAAAGAGACAAAATTGATACGTGGTGGGATACTGCATAAACCTTTTTAGGGAAGCTTCTCGTGCTAGTCCCCTGCTGCAGTTGAAGGAAGTAAAAACCCTCCTAGTCTGCAGTTCTGACATATTTTTAGTTATCTGCTTTAGGATGAGATGAATCACATGCTAGAAGGAGTGAGTCACAAGATGGACTTGAAAGGAAGGCATGGGTGACTAGCTCATATTTAAATGTCTGTGCTATAAGATTAGGGAAGAGAAATTGTGTTCCTATTACCTTATTTCTTCCTAATGCAAGCTGGGAAAATTTGACATGTAGGGGATTCTGTGGGTAGCTGTTGAAAATACCGTATTTTGAGGCATAAATGCCTTGATTCTATTATCAGTAATATTTAACAAACAGCAAATAGAGATTGGTACCTTACAGAGGATGCACATGTTCCTGACAAGTCACCTTCAGGGCAGCAATCTTATTTACAACCTTGGAAAGAAGAATAGTTTAACGGTATACTTCTGCTTGAATGATTTAATCTCCGTGCTTTATAAGAAAGAGTATCGTGCTCATGTTCTTGAAGTGGTTGTTTACAGTCTGTTTTACATTCTTAGATGGCACTTGTAAGTGCTGCGTATTTGTCCGCTCAAACAAAATCTCAAAAAAGCACTACTTTTCCACTTTCTAGAAATGGGAATCTTAAGCACAGACAGACCTTGCCTTTGGCCAAGTCCCACAGAAAATCTATCCTGTATGAGGAGACTTGACTGCGCCTCTCCCAGGTCCTCAGCTTTAATTAGATCAATCCTTTACGGCAGATGTTGATAGGAAACTTCATCTGTATGAAGCACAAGTATGTGATGGTCAAAAAGGCCCCCTGGTCCTTCTGTCAGGAGTTTGATTGTACTTACCATTGATCCAAGAGACTGGTGATGAAGTTGTGTTTCTTCCTGAATGGGACTCAGTTTATCACCACGTAACACTGTGCCGTGCCTGTAGAAACACGCTTTGCTTCAGAAGTAGCTCACACACCCCTAAGATAGCATTGAACTGTGAAGTGAGTCCTAAAAGTAACAGCAGGGTAATCCTTAATATTGGTCTTCTCAAATAATCTGTATTTATAGAAGAGCTTGGTTTCCTCTGGTTGTGAGGAGACCTTTCAACTTTAATAAGTTAAAAATTAAAATGCATTCAAAGGTGAGTATAACTACTAAAAAACCCCCTGAATTCTTTTAGACAGCAACTTCTAGCGTGGATGGGTAACTGAAGAAAGACACCAAAGCTGTGTTACTCGTTTGTATGTGTATATAGATGTATACACGCACACATGTAGGATTTAGGACAAGATTGGAGTTTTCCTGGTTTTAATCTAGCTGGCCTGGGCACTGGTAGTATGCGAGGTGAGGGATCTGGAGCAGCTCAGGCTGCAGGACTTGCTGGAGCAACTGAGAAATATTTTGCATTTCTGACGTGCTTTCATTTCTACGGCTGGACCTGCAAATGTGTTTGAAAAAATTAGGTTACATCTGGCTTGTCAATGCTGTGCTGTGTCGCAGAGTAAACATGCTTTGGACCGCTGCATGATAAGGGTAGATAAAGTTGTCTGACAGTGCATGGTAATGCCTTATTAAGTTGAATTTTTCTCTGATTCACAATTGCAGTTACAGTGTTACTGCATATCTCTGCGTTGGCTGTTCATGAAGCTGCTTTTGCAGGCAAAATGGGAGGTTAAATCCCAGGCAGTTTTGTGGCAAACGGTAAAAACAAAGGTCTGTGTATGTGATTACAGTTGAATACTATCGCCATCCTTCCAAGCAGAGAGAGAAACCTTGTAAGCAGGAGACAAAGAAATGCAGAGAGTTTGGCTTGTCAGTGAAAAGGTATTTTAGACACTGCAAAGAACCTGTTGCTGAAGGGTGGTGGTCTACCACGAAGGAAAAGCATATTGCTAGTGCTGACTTAACAGTAAAACCAGAGCAGGAAGGGGTTAACATGGAGGAAATGGGGTATTTTACTCTTCAGCATAACTTCAGATATTTTTTTTTTTTTTTGAGCAAGCAGAACTTCTTGTAGTGACAAATGTGAGTGTCCTAATCTTGCCCTTACTGAACTGGCAAGCCATTGTCATTTCCCCAGGGCAGCAGTGTTAGCCCCAAGAGCAGACCTTTGCTGGACCGTGCACTGTGAGAGTGCAAGATAAAAGCTGTCCTCTGAGCCCAAGCCTCTGTATGCAAAGCTGTGTGGAAAATCCCCTTCTAAATCTTTGAAAGAAGCAGATACCAGCCAAAACACTCCTCCCCTTAGAAAATGTACTTAAAAAAAAAAAAAATTTAATATGAGAGATGTGAGACTGTGACTGAATCTCTGCTAAAGATTCTTCCCACTTGCCAGACAAATTCTTTAATTTCTAGACTAGATATTAGACCAGAGTGGAAATTGCTCCTCTCAGGCATTCCTCCCTGTCCCACTTCACCATTTGCAGAGGTACATATTGTCTGGATACCTCTGCGTGGGACCCTGGCATCTCAGACACGCGTCCTGACTGCTTCATCTCCTCTTCTCTAGCCCTGGGAATAACTGAGTGGTTTATAAAAGGCAGAACACTTCATCTGAGAGCCTGAGGGGGATGTGGCTCAGACAAGTCCTACTGTTGTGTGTTTCTGAGTGCAGTCAGAGTCAGAGAACGGTTTGGGTTGGAAAGGACCTTAAAGATCATCTATTTCCAGCCCCCCTGCCATGGGCAGAGACACCTCCCACTAGACCAGGTTGCTCAAAGCCCCATCCAGCCTGGTCTTGAACACAAAAATTGTTTCCAGAGGAAAAGACAGGAAAGAGAGAAAGGAAAGAAGGAAAGAGAGAAAGAAAGAAAGGAAAGAAAGAAATTCCCAGCCAGCTCTAATTCTCATGCACACAAGTATTTCCATTAGCTTCATGGGGGTGGCTTGTGAGTAAGATCCACTTCCACAATTAACAGTCTTGCAGAATTGAGTTTTAAATCAACGTTTTTTTCTTTTCCAACAGCTAGACACCCTGAGGAGTGAGAAAACAGAGCCTCCGAGGACAAATTGATAGGATAGATTTCTACACTAGAAACAAATACTTTAATTTGTGTTTGTAGCAAAAACATTGTGCTGTCTAAAGGAAAACAGGCTTGTTCATTAATGCTATGTTCTATTACTAGCACTCTCCACCAAATAAAGACCAGGATTCCTTTTAATTTGAAAGTGCTTCCAGGCTATAGTTCTCTTTTTAATTTTTTTGTTTTCTTTTCCTAATAACTATTAGCACTAAAATTTATTGCCAAAATTAAAACAAGGTACATTCTGTAAAACTATGAGTTTATGCAGTTTTTTGGTCATGAATTTAATCTCCCGGTGCTAATATATGAAAAATAGAATGTAATAAATACAGTATGTTTTGGGACATAAATTTTTGAATGCTTTTTTCCAGCATTTTTTTTTCTGTTTATTCTTTTTATTTTCATGTGGGGCCTCAGGAGATACCTCAGGAGATAACCATTTTGGGTTCTGTTTCACCCTCTGTGCTTTATGAATAATATTCCATTTTTCCTATTCTCTCTGATTATTTTTTTTCTTTTTTGCTCTTGCAAAGGATCACTGAATCTGTGCTGGTTTTCCTCTTTCTGGAGAGAGCAGATAATCACACAGCACTCAGTGCTCTGAGCTAAAACATACTGTGTCTGTTTTAATTCTTGTCCTGAAACCAAGCTGAGGAGCTGGAGAGCTTGGGTAGATAGCCAACAAACTCAAAGTTGAGAAGGAAAGCTGAAACAGGGTGGGAAACTACAGGAATCCTAATGCGTGTTTTGGATGACTTGAGCAGATCCTGTGGGACAGTATCTCACTGATAACTGCCTGAAGTTTTGCACCTGAGGACCACAACCTGCTATGTTGAAACTGCAGCCCTGGAATCCTGGCTCACAGGAGGGTGCTCAGATAGCTGCCACTGGAAGGATTGCTCTTTTTCTGCTCAAACTATAAGCAGCTGCTAGGAAGTTTTGGTTGGTAGTTATCTCCAGTGTTTCAGAGACAGATCTAAGGAGTGGTTAATATAAATAACACCTCTTCCTTTTTTTTTTTTTTTCTTTTTTTCCCCTCTCAGAGTAGAAGTAGCAAAAGTCTGGATCCAAATAACACAGGGAGAACTTGATGCTCAACCTGAATGGGCAAACGGGGCTTTAGGTCCATGATCTAACAGCACTTTGAAGAACAGAGAGCCTGGATCCTCTGCCTGAGATGAAACATCTTTTAAACTCTTACAGATGACCTGGTAGCAGAGGTAGCCTTGCTGCCTAAAGAAATAGAGAAAGGTAATCACTCTCTACTAGCTCATACTGAAAAATATTAATCTGGCAAATGTTTCAGCTCAGCAGGAGCACAGCAGAGATCCTTGAATTAGCTCCTAATAACTACAGTGACAGCTGAGCTTATTAGCTTATACACATCACCTTAAAAACAGAGCCATACTGCCTTTGGGATGTGTGCCCGGCTACCCTCATGGGGCTGAATTGCAAGGTCTGCATGTATTGTCATCCAGCATAAGCTCAGGGATTTCTGCGTTCTGGCTCTTGATGTGCAATAAGATCCCTAAAGAAATCACGTACCTGCAGTGATTCTGTCCCACTGTCTCGCTGAGTCACCAAAACAGTTTGACACAAAACATCTAGGATGAGGATAGTAGTGCATATCCAAGGGGATTGGAGCAGGCATTAGGAAGATAAATGTTGCTTTGCTTCCTTATACCCAGAGGAGAGCCATTCCTCTTCTTGTGGCAGAGTACACAGGGAGATGAAAAATAAATGCACGTAGGCTGGATTTTACGCTAGTGTCACTTTCTAAAGAAAAAAAAAAGACTTATTCCAGCTGTGGAACAAGCTTGCTAGTCTTGACAACCAATCCCAAATTCCCAAAGGGAAAAATGCAGTTGACTAGCAAGTGGTAAGGAGGACCTACTAAATGCAGGAAGGCAGCTTGTCCCCAATGTAACAACAAGCAACTGCCTAGATTCTCCAGGAGACAGGGTTCTTGCTGAATGAGAAGAATAGTTCATATAGTTAATGTCATCTATTGAAATTTAGACCAGTGAGTGTTTTAGGGACCTATTTTGAATGCAGCTGGTTTTTGAGCACTGTTTTGCTCAGGTACAAAACTGGTGGGGGGAATTTCAGGAGTACTATTGTACTGTTGTGGCAGAGGTGAAAGATCCCACCCCAAAAGGTGCTCCTGCAGCTGTGTGGTGCAGGCAGCTACACAGCACCACACTACCACATGCACCAAGGGATGTTTTCTAAGGTCGCCTTTCAACTTTAATAGAGCTTAATGCTCCTATACAAGCACCCCAAGCTGCTGACTGAGCATGTTTGTGAACACAGTGTGTGCAATATTTATTTACTGTTATACTCTTATTTATGTACTCAGTTCTGCCCACAGGTTGAAAAATGTGCAGATATGCTCTGCATGAATGGCTCAAAGGCCATTGAAGAAATATTTAAGGAGACGAAGCATTCTTGTTGTGTCCACTCAGTCTGTACGGCAGCTCAGTGGCAGTTGAAATGCCACTGGAAATACAGATTTAAATTTTGTATGCGAACTACTAAAGCTGCTCTCATTCTTAACAATTTGAAAAGTTGTTCAACACAGCAGGCTCAAAACTCTAGTGCTGCTTCAAAATACAAAGTCTCCTGTCTTTACTGCTAGCACAAGGCTTCAGAAGGGACACCAATATAGACTATGGAAAATTTAATGTTATAAAATCTATGGAGATTAGTGTTTGTTGACTTTTTGCCCTGTTTCAGAGTAAGTGACTCCTTATTATTCAGCTTGTCTAAGTGCAATGAAGCGAGAATCTCAACTATTTGTTTTTTATTTCATTTCTTGTCTTTGATTATCTTCCTGTATTTTAAATGAACAAAGACAGGAAAAATGTCGATGGTGACATGATCAGTTTCATTAAGAACCTTCCCATAAGCAGTCGTGAATCCCACGCAGTCTCCCTTTACATTAATCATTCACTGAGTACCTTGCTCACAAAGCTTTGCAAAGAAGACTTGTGCAAGTAAAAAATGAGAAACTAGTTCTCTTAAAACATTTTCCTAAGATGCCTCTTGTTTGCAGTGATTTAAAGTTGGATACTGTTGGGAGGGTTCCTGCAAAGTAAGGACATATCCATCCAAATTTATGTTCTGTCGCTTTGTTAGAATGGGAGAAAAATTACAAGGATGGAGATTTGAAGCCCTGTGACCTTGTACGAGCCATTTTTGAGCAGTTTAAATTCAGGGGTGGATCCTGAGGAGCTGTGGACCAGAGGGCTGCCTGCAGCTACCACCTACCTCCCTGGCAAGGTCAGCCTTTGTCTCCCTTAACGAAATTTCCTTCTGTGGTTTGTGACCCTTTCCATTTGCACAATGGAAATTGTGGCCACTTTTGAGGCTAAGCAAAAGTAATTAAGATTTATGTTGGGAAAAAACAAAACTTCCCTTTTGGTTTTAGGTTTTGGTTTGTTTGGGGGAGGGGTTCCAGTACAGTATAAACCAAAGAAGTTTCCAGATCTGTTATCAGTGAATAAGTTCCTAGTTATGTTACAGAAACCCACAACATGAAGTGTTCAATGCTTCTGTTGCCATCCAAGTGTTTTCTCCATTGAGGCTGTGTCATGTTTGTGAGCAAAATAAAGAAGTGAATAGTGTTAAAAAATTAAACAGCCCAAACCCTCTGAACCCAGACTGGCTATTTAATTATTTGTAGGTCCTTATTCAGATACCTGAGAATTTGCTCTAGGTCTTTTTTTCAAATATGTAGTAATGCCACCTTTTGATACTGTGTATGATGGCAATCCAAGTTTTAAATTCTACATTCTTGTGTCTTCATTGTACATTTTAGAATGGCAAAAAACATCTTCAGGAGGCTTTTCTTATCCAAGCTGCTTCTTTTCCCAGCATGTTATAGAAACATTGCGGCCTCTACCCACAGCAGACAGTGATGGAGAAACAGATCCTAATGCCAGACTCTCTTTCAGGTATACCCTGCACCTGTCTCTAGCAGTGCCCATCCTGGTTTAGCCAAGGTTCTCAGTTTTGAATATAATATTTATTTCTGTTTTATTCCATCTTCCTATGCCTTTCAGGCTTTCTGGTTGAAGATGCCTGTGAAGGAAGCAGTTGGCATAAAGTGCTCATGTGTTGAACAAATATCATATTCCCCATTTCCGAGCCAAGTGTGTCACCTGTGATGTGTCTGATTGCTCTGAAGTCCAGGCTTTACATCCTTTGGCAGAGCAGCTACAACAAAACTCTTGTTTTCATGAGCTGAGGCAACTGTGTTATATAGTGCCATATGTGCCCGTTGGTAGAGAATAAACACGTTCCTAGGAGTTAGAGAGATAACAAAATACTGCTCCAAATGCAGGGAATTATGCCTGGAAAAGTCAGTTGGGATAAATATTCTATTTTCATGTCAGAATATTCATATTTTTTCTGGTTTTGTGTGCTCTGTGTGTGTCAGTGCCTTGCTTATCTGCTACAGAAAGCTAAAAGTAGTTTATGACTTCTTGTGATCCAGCTAAAAATGATTCTGTAATTGAATCAGTTCTGATTTCCAACTCTACCTTACTAGTGGATTTGCTAAACTTAAGCATCCAGGAATTATATTAAATCATATGATTGCTGTTGATGAACATATTTTGGATAAACTTGCTGGGTTTCTTATTCTTGAGATAAGGGTATGTTTACGTAATGGTATCTCTGAATTATGTTTTCAGGTTTTAATTTATAATCAAGAAAAATTTTTAGGTGTTACTAAAGAAATTACGAATTGTTCATACGTGAATATGGCCGCATAATAGCAAATATAAGAAAAGCGTAACAATAATGATTGGCACCTTGACATTGTTGGGACAAATGAATGCTGTAGTAGCTACCATGAGCCTTAGAGCAGGTAGACTGCAAGGTAGGACTTCAACCCTGTGTACTGCGTATTTAAATGAAGTCAGTGCACCTGTATCTCTTGCACTTCTGGTCCGTAGCAGGTGTAACAGATGCAAAAATGCTTCCTATTAAATTAAAAGTTGTATTCATACTGTGCCAAAGCCTCAGTCAATCTTCTTTGTTGTTATCCGTACTTAAAAATAGTCACAATGCAAAGCAGTTTGAACGTGAGCCTGCAGTATAGCATACAAGCCCCATTAAAAGATACTTGAGATTATATTCATTCTATTAATGGTAATTTTGTCTATGTTCTGGACTGGACCAATATTAAAATATTTTCATTCTTTCTGAGATGACAAATCTCTAAAAATAACCCAAACCAACAGACTCAGATTAAGATGAGCAGTGTGTTTCAATTTCACTTCCGCAATATTTTTTAATCTGAATGAAGAGTTGGAGCAAAGTTGTGGGGCATAGAGTTTTCTTTTCTCTGTTTTTTGTTTTGTTTTTGTCTATGTGGTTGGCTGGTTTATTTTGTTCAGTGACCACAAAAATGTTCTCAGCCTCTGCAGTATCCCTCTTGACTTATTTGGATTTCAAAAGGCTCCCTAGTCTTTTATAAAAATTAAATTATGAGACTTGAGCATGAAAAATCTACCAAGACTGTCATTTTTTGCTACTGTCTGAGAGTTGTATTTCTTTAAAAACTGCTTTCCTCTGCCCATTTCAGGTAATGAATCAGGATACTAAATTAGGTGCTACTTGAAGGATTAAGATACTTCTGAAACTTGGAATAAATTTAGACAGTCACCATGGTGAGAATACTTGGCAAATTTAGAGCTGATCATGTATTCCTGTTATCTCCATGGATAATTTCCCAAATTCATCTATTCAGGCAGAGAAACCAGAAGCCTCTACTCTACAGGCACACTTATATATGCTTGAACGAGTGCTTCCAGGAGCTGGGGAACACTCGCTTGTCAGCCTTCTGCGTTGACAGAGAAGTGTTGAGATGGTAGCAAATGCTGGTGCTCTTTATCAGGACAGCGCAGGTGGATGGCCTTTGTTAACCACTAATGCTGGAACAGTAGGTGATGTGTTTTTTCCATAATCTCTAAGAAATACGTTGTACTTTCAGGATCTGAAAGCAAGATAATGGCATAGGCCCTGAGCTCGGCTGATGTACTCTGCATATAGTTAGAGCTGTTGCAGCTAAACTGTCTCCTTGACGTTCATCAGACGTTCTTTGTTTTCTTTCCTTACTTAACCCTCTTCTCAGAGCACTGTTCACCCTGATTTTTATATTGCTGCTGCCTGCTTTATTCCTCAATTGTTTGTTTTCTTCCCTTCATTTCTGTTTCTCTCTGCCTGCTAAGGAAATGACAAACCTGAAACAGTTGAGTGGTCAAGTGCATCTGAAATAAAGCAAGCTGATGCATAATGGCATGGTTCAGTGGATGGAGTATTTCACTCTGCATCAGAAAAAAGTCCTTTCTCTGCCTCTCATCCTTTTTAACGAGCTATTTCATCTTAATTTAGGCAGCAGTGAGACAGGAACAATGCCTTTGTGCACTTTGAAATTCAGGTTCGTAACGTACATTTTGGTACAGGCGTACCTTTTACTAATTGTGGGAGGAGAACTTAGTAGGTCTGTTCATGTGTGGCCGGCACACGAACAGCTAACAAGGTAGTCTTTTTTTGGCACGGCTTGCCTATGGAATGTGCTCTTGTCTTTGATCAGTAATAGTTCAAGTTTGCCATCTTTTTCAGATCATCTTCCAAAGAATATCTTAAAATACATGATAGCTGAGCGTAGAGGTCGTGGAGAGGGGAGAACCTCTGCATCTCTCTGCAGAAATGCTGTTAGTCATGTCCTGTTTCCTACCGTCAGAAGGGCAATCCCAAGAGACAAAGGTGCTCTCTGGGACAGCACTGCAGAACAGTGCTGAAGAGGCACCAGTGCTGCTGGAGCTGCAGGCATCTCACCAGCTTCAGGTAATGCCACATCTCACAGGCACTGCGCAGAGCGATGCAGCATATCCACGTGACTCTACATGGGGCCAGTGCACGTCTGGCTGGGCTTATTCAGCCTGGCCTGGTCTAGCATCTGTTGGGCTGGATCTGAGCTGGTTTGTGCAGAGCCACTTGTGCTCTCATGTTGCCTGGCCTAGTAGTCCTGCTAAAAGAAATCTAGTGAAGCTCTAAAGTAACCTGAAGGCTGCCAGTATGTATCCAGCAGGTCTTGATGATTGTGGCACTTTGGGGATTGCAATAACTGCACTGGCACTGTGCTCCACCTGATCTGATCAATCCAGCTGGACTGGAGCACCTGAGCCTGTTTCGGCTTTCATCAAAGGCTGCAGCTGCTTTAAGCTGTCACCTCAGTAGCTGTGACATTGAGGGTGCCAACGCAACCTAAGTTTGGTGTTTATTTAGTTTATTTTCTATTGAACAGATGCTTTGCTTGAGGAAAAAAAGAAATCAAGAAAAATATAAGCTTTGGGCTAGGAGCCATTCTTCTCCCCTTAACAAAAACCCCAAACCCAACCACCCCAAATCATGCATCTCAAGAAATCAAAGATAAGTCTGCTAAGGCAAGAAAATATTATGCTGAAAAAGCAGAGTGCTTGAAAGGAAGAGTATTCATTGTCTTTGGAACAGATGGAGATCAGTAAGAAAGTTCTAATGGACTACAAAACTTGTGAGGTTTTCTGAGTTCATGATCATACTGCCTTGTAGAACTCCTAATTGCCACAAAGAGTAATGAGTGGGCCTCAGATACACTAAGACTGGTAGAAATTTTTGCAGTGAATATAATAGACCCTGAATCAGAAATAACTTGGATATGTTGCCTTTTAACATTATACAACGATACTTCTCATAAAACACTTCAAAAGCAGGTGTAGAAAGTGGAGGTCTGAAGAGTCAAAGAAAGAGAAACAAAGCAAGTCTCTGGTAGTTATTAATTTGTGAGACAGCACTTGAAGAATACTTCCTTGTAGACTCACCATGAAAAGAAAGGACTCAAAGTTGCAGTACTGTGGTGTAATGATTCATATGTATTGTTATGAAGGTGCTGGAATAAAATAAAGGAACTGAATGTTCTCATTGGAATTCCCTTGATAGATGAACAGCCAAACGGTTGTCTGAGTAAAGGATGGGATCAGAAAAGAAATGCAATAAAGCATCAGATCTTTTTCAACTGAGCCACCCTTTTATCTTGCAGATAGTTACAAAAAAAAAGGGATGTCATACATTACAAATGTGGTTTTTTTCTCCCTTTGGTCTAAAGGAGCTATTGACAGATATAAAATCTGGAAAAGATTTTCAATTCTTTTTGTTCCGTCTCTTAGTGGCTATTAGGAGGCCTTCATCTTATGAAGGATTTTTTCTTTCTTGTATGATACTAGCTGGCTTGAGACTTAAGCGCTCTGGCACAATTTATTTTACAGATCTGCCTAAGCAAGGGAATTAAGACTTTATTAGCAAGTCCTGCTCTTGTCTGAGCAAAGGCAGTGACCAGTGTTTTCTCTTGGTGGTAGCTGTGCTCAGAGCAGTGGGAAGGCTTGGGAAGGATGTACACCTAAAGCTGCTCAATGGTGCAGAGTGAGGTGTCTCTGGCCACCTGCACGTCATTAGGTGATGAGTGAATTTTTCTCTTGGAAAACTGCACCATTAGCTGTTGGGAGATGCTTTGCTTACTCTTCTGGTGTCTGTTGGATTCTGCCAGAGTTCCTGAGCACCATTTCGGTGGTTTTGTTCAGAAAAGTGTGAGCACATCCTGGCCCTCTCTCTGCTCCCTGCTTTGCTGGCTGTTAATTAAGGAATCATCACAAACATTCTGATGTGTCTATGTGAGTAAATATCTACAATGCAAAGGGGAATTGTCTATGGAGAGGATCATAACCAATTGGCCTTAGCATAACTCTACCTATCTGAATCCTCCATGTGTATTTTTTAACTTTCTGATTTTTATAGAGATGAAAATATACTAAATTGTACAAAAGAAACTCTGTGAGCTTGCTGATGTCTTTTTTCCTTCTAGTACATACTTCATTGACTATATTCCAACCTATCAGTTGACATTTATCTATGTAAACCTTTAAGTTAATTATGCAAGCTTGTAATGGTTTCAGGTATTTTCAGAAATTTAAGTATCTGCAAAAGGTTAAAGAAATGTTTAATTTCTATGCATTTATGCAGAACAGGTTGCTCTGCAGAGAGAGTTTGGTTTAGCAATTTACTTCCTAGTATGTCACCACTACTAAAGCTTACAAAGCTAACATTTATTTTGATAATTCTGTGCTTCTTGCAGAGAACAAAACTGCTCTTTTATTAAAGCAAAGCTAATCAATAACGTCCTTAGAAAATCTGTAACACCATTTCCAAATTTCTTAGAGAAGTGGATAACTGCAAGCCCATAGGATGTTGTGTAAATTGACACAAGAAGCAGAGTCCTTGAAGAACTGATCCTTGAAGAAAGAGCAGAAAAGAGCTGCAAATGCTGCTCGATAGGAGGAGGAATTTCATGAAGTTCCTAAAGCAAAAATAAATGGAAAAAAACCCAAACCAAACAAAAAACCTTAGCTATAACATATAAAGATAGCTGGTAAGTTCCATTACAAGGCAAAGTGATTTGGATATGAGGGAGAGGGACCTGGAAACATTAGAGTGGTTCCTCTCATCAGGAATTCTTAATGTTTCACACTGGCATTGCCCAAAAAATCCTTGAGGTAAATATTACAGTTAATCTGAGTAAAAGCAGATTTCTGCTCTTTTAAAAAGGAAATTCCACAGCTGCTGAAAGTCTCTGGCTCTCATCAGTGTTTACTTTCCATTGGTTTTGTCATTACCACCAAGGATCACAACTTTTCTGGAAGGGCTTGCAGCTTAGAGTGCCTCTGTCTTAGATTCCACTTTAGTCCCGCTAAGAGTTTAGAGGATCAAGTTTCCCCTGGGAGAGTGAAGAGCTGCTGAACAGGATGTAGCAAGAATAGAGCTTTGTGGAGCCCACTTGAGACCCTATGCAGCATGTGTATGTCACAAGATGCATGTGATGAGCAGTGGCCCAAAACTCTGTTTCTTCCCTCTTGTCTTAGGGGAAAAAAAATAAAAACAAACACCTTGACATGCTTGTTAGGTCAATTTTATTTGCTGCAGGTATTCAGCCTGCAGCATGCGGCCTAAAGCATCAGGCAAAGCATTTGAAAAAACAGTTCAATAAACCCCGAACAGTCTTTTGAAATCAAAACTTACTAAGTGGATTAGATACAAGGGGAGCAGCATAAAATGCAGCCCATTGAAGAGAAAAGGATGCTCCGTTTTCCACAAGCTTCATCCTGCTATCTTCAAGAACATATTAATATGAGGCAGCAGTAGTGCTGCTAGGCTCCTAAGATACAGCTGTCAAGTAACTTCTGCCAAAAAGGGACTTGCTTCATTACATTCAAACCTCTCCATCGCTCATTAGGTCCCACCAGATGGAGATTCCATATTTTGAAGCCAGTCTTCCTGTATGAAGTAGTTTGTTCATGACACTGATGAACAATTACCTCCCCATACAGCTGGGAACTTTTACACTGTTTGTTTCATCTGTGTGTCAGCACAGGGCCCATCTTCAGCATTTGATCGTAAGAATAATTGAAAGACAAAAGGGCAGTTTGGCTAACTACATGAATGAGATTAGAAGTTTTCTATGATAACCTGTTTTCAATTTCCCTGTAACAGAATCTATAATTATAGCCCCTCATAAGGCTTTGCTACTTGTTTTTATTTATTTTCCCTTTTCAGGTACTGAAGAATACTAATTATAAATTACAAAATATTGTTTCAACTCATTCAGTGGAAGATAAACTGCTGTGCATAATAACTGTTGTATTTCTGTTGGCTAATACATGTTTAATGGTTTGTTAGAAAATTAATTGCCAGTTTAATCAGGAGAGTGACAATAATAACTCACTTAAACATTTGCATTGTCACCTGCAAAGGCAGCTGTGAACATGTCTTGTTCTAAATCCTGCATATAGACTCTAGGTATAATATACGGCAATCCCCTTGAAACAAATTCCCAATGTCTGTTGAAATGTTTCTTTTCCATTTTCAGTTGTTCACAATACTCGTGATAAACAGAATAAACCAAAACACGATCCACTTGGTCATGTGAATCATTCACCTGGAAGGTATTGTATTGATGACTCTATGCAGCATCAGAATTTAAAAGTGATCAAAACCCTTTAATGACAATTTAAGATGTCTTTTTTTTTTCTCCACATCTTTCAATTAAATCAAAACATATTGGCACATATGAGACAAATACGTGTCTATACGCACATACATGTGCCTCTACACAGACATATTTCTATATGCATGCACTAAAAATCACAGTGGACAATTCAAAAAACAAAACAAACCAGAAAACCAAAACCAAGCCAAGCTAAAATTATTTCCTCTAAAATTAATAATAGTCATATTTCACAGCCAGATGCTGTCTCGCTGATTTCGCTGAATTCTCAATGAACTATATTTTCAACAGGAAAATGTCTCTAAGAAGACTTCAGAACATAACCCTGAGTCACCATGGACAACGGGAGGCAAGTAAACTTTTTCATTGTAAATGTAAGTATGACATAGTTGTAAACTTCATTTTGGGAAATATGCTGATGTACTTAACTGCAGCAGTACATTGCAATTTTTAAGGTTCTTTCTTTGCCATGGTGAATGAAGTGGAGAAGGAGGCTGTACCAAAAGCCTTCTTATCGCTTCATATCATAACTGACCAGAGGTTTCTTTCAATAGCAGAGGGATTTGGACACTCATGCACCTTCCCAGGAATTTTTCAATTGCCTGCATAGGGAAAGGCAGGGTAAAGCTTCCCTTCTCTTACAGTATGAGAAGTGAAGCCAGTTTATTGCAAAATGAAGTCAACTTCCTCCCTTGTTTGCCAAGATGCTTGGAGAACCTACAGTAAAGATAACTGCTTTGCAGTTCTGCTCTGAGCACATGTTCAATGGAAAGAATTTTTTAACATGTCTCCCTCCCCCCACCTTATATTCTTATTTAATGAACCCTGATGGTTCTACTATTAAAGAACAGATTTTGTGATCCGAGGAAGAATAGCTAAATTTCTATTTAAGGTTCTGGAATTAAATTGATCCTTAAAAATCTTGGTAAGGTAAAAGTAAGTAAATAAACTAACTTAATTTTTCCTTAAGGAACTCCAAGATGAACCCATGTTTTCAATTCAAATCTTCTGGGGACCACAGGGCATTTAACATACTGCCTCAAGAAGACAGAAGAATTTTATTTCATTACTAGTAACAACCTATAGCTATGCCATTTTAAAGGTGGCAATACAAGCCATAAACTGATTTCCGCAACATGACGAAGCAGCACGTGTTTCTGCAGGTGAGAAGTGTGTGGTAGTGTATTGGCAAGGTCTGTTATTTGGGTTTCTTCTGCTCCAGTACGCTTTATTGTTCCATGTGCTGAAGGATAGGGTGTTGCTGGACCTGAGTGTAGACCAAGTTCAAATATAAGGGATAAATTCAACATTTCTTCAGGTCAGTGAAAGGGTGTGAATTTCGGTGGATTCTGGTGGTTTCTGCCGCAGAATAACAAGTGTGCATTCCATCACCTTTTCTGAGAAAAACTTTATGCCTTTCATGGTGGTACGATGTTTTTTGTGTGTGCTCCCTCTCTTCAGAAATAATTAAAAATATATACAATATATTTCTGCACATCTGCAAAGTGACCCTCTTGAACAGCAGAGAGATCTTGTGCATACTTGCATAAAAGTGGAACGTCAGTATTTCTGTGCTTAATTTACTTCTGTTGGAAAACCTTATCTAAAACACAACACTTTGTAGTTCTCAGCTTGTTGTTTCCTTCCAGTTAGATAACAGGTTGCTGAGCACTGTCCATTTAAAACATGGTCTTCTGGGGCAAAGGTGAAGGAGAAAAGCTCTTCTTATTTCCCACTTGCATGCCAAAATTCATTTATAGCAGCAGTTTTAATTTTTTTTTTAACATTTAGTTAAATGTTTTTAATAAAGTTTTATTACGAAATAAAATATATTTTTATTAAAATGCAGGCTGTGAGCTCTGGCAGTTTTACTAGCAATTTGTGACACTTGCCTTTTTTTTTTTTCCTCCCATGGCTAGACTGCTTCATGTATAATTTACTGTGACAAAACACTGGCCCTACTTATTGTCTATAAATACCAGCTCATTAGAACTGTGTCTGAGGTGTAGCTTTTTAATGGTTGCATTATGTTCTTGGACCTGGAGTTAATGGAATAGTAAACAACTTTTTCATTACAAAAGCAGCGAAGCAGAAGTGTTCTTCCATAAAATCAGTCTATTGTAGATGTATTGATATTTCATGACCACCACGATAACTAGTATCTACTTACAGACAAATATGAATCCTTCTCACCTCAGTCATGTGAGCATTTTTGACGGAGTTAGGCTCATTTTCTGATGAGCAGGATTTGGCTGTGTACACTGACTGCATAAAAATAGTAACGGTTGTCACTGTAGTGAGCATCTTCATGAAACTAAGTAGTGCCAGTAAAGATGTGAATTAGACAGATTTGGATAAATACAGATGGTTTTCTTCCCATACAGAGTATGGAAAAAACACCTACGGCCTATGAGTAGGAGGCAGATAAGTATGCAGTGCTCGAGAAAAATCCATCGTTTATGAAAAGAACTCAATGTCATTTTCTGGCTTTTTGCCATGTCTTAATTACAGAGCTGCAAAGTTAAGAAGAATTGTAAAATGAGCACAGTGAAAAGTCAGGTGTGCTAAAGAGATCACACCAACTGAGGCAGCAGTTAAAAGGAAGAAAGAGTGGGCTTACGTGCCTTTTAAATATTATTATAACAAATACAAAAGAAAAAAAAAAATCAGAACAACTTCAATGTCTCTCAAGCAGAAATCCCACCAGAAGAGTGTTCACAAACGCTCTGTATTTCTGTGCCTTGAGAATCACTTTATCTGGTCCAGATCATGTCAAATGGATGTTCATCTCATCCTTTGTTTTCACAGAATGACAGAATAGCTGAGGTTGGAGGGACATCTGGAGGTTATGTGGTCAAACCTGCTGGCTGAAGCAGGACCACCCAGAGCTGCTTGCCCAGGACCATGTCTAGAGGCCTTTTGAACATCTCCAAGGACAAAGACTCGACAGCTTTCCTGGGCGTCCTGTGCCAGTGCTTGGCCACCTTCGCAAGAGCGTTTCCTGATGTTCAGAGTGAACCTCTTGTGTTTCAGTTTGTTCCCATTGCCTCTGGTTCTGTCAGTGGGCACCACTGAAAGGAGCCTGGCTCTATCTTCTTTGCAGCTAAATACCTTCAGGTATTTGTATACATTGATAAGATTGTCCCTAAGCCTTTTTCTCTCTAGCAGTTCCAGTTCTCTCAGCCTTTCTTCACAGAAGAGATGCTCCAGTCTTTTAATCGTCGTAGTGGCTCCATATCTCTCATGTACTGGACAGCCTAGAACTGGACACAGAACTCCTTCAGGTGTGGCCTCACCAGTGCTGAGACGAGGGGAAGGATCACTTGCCTTGACTTCTTGGCAATACTTTGTCTAATGCCACCCAAGACACCATTAGTCTTCCTAGTTGCAAGGGCACATGGTTGGCTCATGCTCAACTTGACGTCCACCAGGATGCCCAGGTCCCTTTTTGCAAGGCTGCTTTGCAGCAGGTACTGGTGCATGCAGAGTTTTCAGCCTTTAGCAGTGAATATTCCAAAGCCCTTCAAGCAATCTATTCCGAAAAATTCTTAAGATCAGATGTTGTTTTATTTTCCCATGTAAATTATTCTTGCTGCATTTTGAGGTCTTTTTTTTTAAAAAAAAAAATGCTCTCTCACATTTTGACATGGATTTCTCTCCACATTTTAGCAGTCATTTGAATTATTTCTTTGTTTATCACACCCTTTCTCAAACATCTCTTCAAACTAAGTAATCCTAATTTTCCCAATATTTTATAATGGGTCACGTTTCTTAACTCATGTTGTACATAATTTTCTGATCATTTTTGTGTGGTTTCTTTTTCCTCTTGACTTTCTCTCCTGGACCACACCTTTCCTGAAGATTTAGTGTTATCATTTGAAGCTATAGTTGTTGGGGAGTGAAGAATTAATTTATTAATTTTTATGTCTTGCATAAAACATTCCAGTTTAGATAGCTCAGTGAGACATTTATTTATTTGTAACAATAATACAATGCCTTCATTCCTTTCCAGTTTGTGATCTGCTATAACCCTCTGGGTTTGCGTTAAAAGCAACAGCTGTTTGGTTTTGATTTTGTACTGAAATGGTTGATTATTCCTAGCAAATTCAGGACTCTATATTTCAGTTGCAGGTCCAAAAGTTGAGCAACTTGGCAAAATCATGAAGCCACTTGATACATCTCCCAACACAGCCATTCCATTGGAAATTCTTCCGCTTTCGCATCCACTTCATGTGAATTTCCCTTAGTCCTATGCTTGCCTTATCAAGCTTTGTGCTATTTCAGAAGCTTTTCCTCTGTGTATCCCTCAGCTTTACATCACAGATGAGCAGCAATTCACACAGGAGATGATTACTACCTTATGAGCTGGTAAAACTACACAGCTACTGCATCAGCTTTTAGAAGGGCTGTTCTTTACAAGCCTCCTGCTTTTGGGCCATTTGTGAGGCTTGGAAAAAGTCCTCCTTCCGCAATTCAGTGGAATTTAAAGAGCTTGTGATATATAAATTTGTCTAATGTTGCACTGGAATACCCGAGTGGGCTGAATAAAGCAGAGCCCAAGCAAGATAGAGATCAAATTACCCAGTAAAGGAAGTTTTATATTGGCTGCCAAGTCTTGGCAATCTCACCATCTCTTTCTAAGTCTTCAAGAAGCACTTGAAAATATATCTCTGTTAGGAAACTTCATGAAATAATCGCTATCGGTGCAATCAACCTCCTCAGCTGACAACATCACATTCAACGTTAAAAGTCTTTAGTGCAGGTGATAAAAGTGAGCTGCAAGAGCTGCTTCTGAACTGAACTCATCAGTTCTGCCGGTTCACTATCTGGTTGTTGAAGAAGAGAATCTATTTTCTCTGCGACAATACAATTTTAAGGGGAAGAAAAAAAAAATCTGTATGAGAAATTACATTTTTTTTCTAAAGAGAAGTTTGCACTGGTTTCACAATCATGTTTTTATCGTAGCTCTGAAACTAGATGCTGATGTGTGAAAGTATTAGTTGGGCTGGACTGGAGAATAATCAATCCTGTCAGAGCTCTGCATGAGAGACTACCACAAAACTGATATTCTTGATCAGACACGATTTTATTTTTGTAAGTGTTCTGAGTTCTAAAACAATGTAAGACGTGTTTTGGACTTTGTAATGGTCTTTAAAACAAAAGCCCCTTTATGCTTATGAAGTTTGTCACTTTTGCTTACTGTGTGTTAGCACGTTTGTCTTTGAAATATCAGTGAAAAAAATTGAGATAATCAAGTTTAATAAAAATGAATTTTCAAAAGAATCGGGGACTTTTCATGTTCAACTGGGAAAACTCAAAAAAGTACTTTGAGGAGAAAAGCGAGTGGAAGGAGAGTGGAATGAAATTGCACAGAACTTCATGGACATGAATTACATGTGCTGCAATGGAAAAAGGACAAATAACTGAACCATGAAGTTGGCAGATGCATCTAGTAATATCCCTTTCAAGCTATTTTTTCAGACTTTTTTGAGTCTCATGAAATGTAAACTTTTCTTTTATTGGCAATAAAAGCCCTTGGTGCTTGGAAATACAGTTGATTGCCCAAAAAATGCACACTAAGGTGAATTTAATCTATGGTGTGTTTACTTTATTGGCACTACCAATAGCAGCAGAGTGAAAAACTAAGAATCTTCTTGGCAGTCTAGAAGGTTTAATGGAGTAAAATCAGGAGGACATGGCTTTCTTTTTCTTCTTCTTCTTTTTTTTTTTTCCTCTCATTCCTCTTCTTTCATCTGTTGTGAAGCATCTTTGACTCTAGTAAGACTTGCATGCATACCAGGTAAGTGAGAGGGATACAAGCAGAAACATTATAATCTGGTTGAGAAAGAAGTGCTGTTACTGAGAGCCATCTGTGTAATTATCTACTTAAAAACAACCTCCATGAAAGATATTGACTTCTCAAAAAACATGCTACACAGCATTAAAATACCAGTTAAAATGTATTCATAAAACAGACTGCTATAAAAGATGTTGCGTTGTAGTGAGTGAAATATTGCCAAACACATTGCTTAAATTATGATAATACTGATTTTTTTACGAAAATATGTCAGTTAATGAAGATAATTAAGAATACCAGTTACATTTACTTTACATTCTAGTTTATTACATCTGTTGCTTCATTCTCTAGCTTTTGAATTATGGTGGTTAGAATACTTCAGAGAACATCATGGTTTGATGAGCTTGACTGAACTAAAAGTTACCACTTTGAGTGGTACCACCATTTCAGTTTACCACTATTAATGATTTTATGCAAATAACATTTTTTTTGTCAGTTTGAAAAACTGTGTGAATAATGTAAAGGTATTTTCCCAATTCCACACGCATAATTCCTGTTGACGCCAAGGACAGCACGGTATTCAGACTAAACGCTTTAACATCTTGTGGCTCTTTTAATATTCATTGTAATGTTAGACGTATTTCAACTAATTCTAATGTATTTTAAAGGTTTCACTGTTCGCTTTTTTAATTAACATCTAGTTTTCTTGCTTGCGCTTCTTGAAGTGATGTTAAAGTCCCATAGATATTTCATACCAGTAACCAAAACCAGACAGATCTTAGGATAAAGCACCGCCTTTTAACTGAAGGTCCTGTAGAAGTTGGTTAACGTTGGCTAAAGCGACCTTGGCATGGTATAGCTTAGTGTAATTTTGTAAGTGTGATATAGAGATTTCTTGTCTGGCATAAACAATGTCTTGCTTAGCATGAAAACAAATCTCAAAACAGCAGAAGGACAACCAAGGTTTGAAAAAAGAAGAAAAAAAAAAAGGGGGGGGGGCTGAGGAATATAGCTAAACCTGATGGGTATTTTTAACACTTTCAGAACCGCATCCAGAGTAACAAAATATATTCAAACGACTTTGTCATTTACTTGTGATATGAGTCTCTTGTTTTATAGTCTTAGAAAGGTTATTAACTAGCCTTTAGTAGAAAGAGATCTATTGCCAAGTGGCTACTTAATATTTCATTTGTATTTATTTATTTATAGGACAGCTTTTTTTTTTTTTTTTTAAAAGACTGCCATTGCGGTTTCTGGCTGGTGAACAAATCTGTTTTAACTATCTGTAACAACACACTAATTGGATTTGACCCTTGTAATTGTAAAAAAAAAAAAAAAATCGTTCAAATTTATTATTTATTACAATTGTCTTCATTAATTATTTCCACTTAGGGAGTTTTGTGTATTGCTGTACTTGAAATGCATTAATGGAACAGCAGAGAACTGCCCTTCACAGTTCACTGCCGGCAACCTATTACAAAGAACCTCCCAGAGGGTTTCTGGGCAGTGTTTAGTATCTGAGCTCTCAGGTTCTTCCCTCTGTTGGGAAAAAACAATCCCAGGAGTTGTTCTTGTGAGAGCAGCTAGCTATAAAGATGATGATCTCTTTATCTAAAAAATTATTGCAATTATAAATAAAAGAAGTAAAAGGCATCTAAATGGATATGTTCAGTTAGAAATTTTCTTTCTTTTTTTTTCTTACTTTTACTTTTCAACTTCCCAGAGAAAACTTGAAAATTTTTAATGAGACTCTTTACAGCTATAGCACCCCCCCTTTTTTTCCAGTGAAATACAGTGTTGAGGGGAAAAAAAAAAAAATCACTTTTTTCTGATATGACCACTAAATGTATTGTAATATTTCTCTCTACCACGTTCACATTTGATTTTCAGCTGTTTACACTGTACTTCTCTTTCACACACTTATTAACTGCAGGCAGTAAATTGTGTATTTTTTCCCTGTATATGAATACTTTGTACTAATGTAGTAGTAATTTCTCTATCCTATTTTTATGTTTTATTGATCCCTGCCTTCATTGTACTTTACCTGCTCTACCCTTATTGCTGCTCCTGAGGTCCTAAATGTGTCAGTCTGGACTGCAAAGGTTCATTTTTCTTCCAAGTTATGACCCCATCCAGAATTTAGCTGTAACTTCTACTTTAAATCAGTGTTTTCAATTAAAGAATACATCCATGAAAAGCAGATCATACTTTCCCAAACTGTGTAAGGTTACACGTGGCTCAGTGTAGGTGCTCAGAAGAAACTAAAAGAAAAAAAATTGGAAAAATATCTACTACAAACATAAATGACTGCTCCATGCACTTTGCAACTGGCAAACAGAAAAAGAGTAAATTAAAAGAGTTAAGATGCCAAGTATTCCTTCAAATTTAGCTTAATTCAAGTGTGTGTGCACGTGTGTGTGCAATTAAATACAATGAATGTAGAAGAAAATACACCAAAGGTAGAGCAGAGTTCTGGGATTGAAATCCTGCCTCTGTCAAAATCAGTGAGAATCTTGCCTTCGATTTTAACCAGGCCAGGACTTAATTTCATTTATTTCTTCTGGTTTTCCTTTAATGCTTCTAAGAATCCAACAGCAAGTATCCCATGTATGGCCCAAAAAACTCAAGATTCAATATTACGTATTAGCTTGAGTTTGGTAGGAAATGTAACATGACCGTTTCCCTTACAATCTCAAAACCTTGCTTTAATGGGAAGAGCCTTTCTTCCAACAAAACAATGCAACGCTCTTGCACAGAGAATAAAAATACCTTTAGAAACATGTCCTCCCTGTCCTGCACTAACTTTCAGAATTCTATTACGAACATCATAGAGACTAGTGAAGAAGGTTAATGAGGCTTTATTCATTTTGTCTTTGCCTTTCCTAGGATGCTAAAAGCTTCTGTGCGTGTGTCTAGGTTAAACGAGGCTTTACTGTAACTGTATATTAGCAGAAGCAGAATGCTTTTGTTCTTTCTTTCTTAATTAGACCAGCTGTAAAAAATGGGCAAGATACAAAATTTGAGTCAAAATTACATGAACTGTCTCCTGGTGGCTCTTCCCGCAGGGTATGAGCACAAGTATCCCATGGCTGGGTGGAGATTCTGACTATCATCACCCCCAGGACTATAAGTCAGGTCTATTCCCCAGGTTCAAAGCCTTGTATTGTTCTCCTTGCTGTGGTAATATGAAAAGCAACAAGAAAGAATAAAATCTCCCTAAAATACTATGTGCTACAGCTGCTTTGTCCGAAATGAGAACTGTGCCCTCCTGGCCTGTGTTATCAGTTTAGATCAGCATCGCTGGATGCTAAGGTAGTGCTCAGTAACATGGTAGTACCATGTTAATACGTGGTACTACCATGTTACTGGAGTAGTAGCATAGTGGTACCATGGCAACTGGAGCACTGGGTGATCAAAAATCCTCTTAGCAGTGTCTGTCTGTCCTTTAGCAACTGCGCGGTGCCTGTCCAGACACGTACCCAGGAGGTTTTTTCCCTATCTTGAGTTTGTGAGAGCACTTGGTGTGCTACAAGAAGTAGAACACGTTTTGGGATGAGAATGTTCATGAGGTTGATTTGTGCTATATATCCCTCAGGCGTTTCCATCAAACCTTGTGTCGCTGCTTCACTATTTACAGCCTCAGTTCCTCTGTCTCAAAAGTAATTATTTTGTTTGTTGCTCGTGATGAATACTTCTAGCACCATGCTAAAGCTGTAAGTAACAGTAACCCAGCTGCCCTGTGCTCAAAAGCTAAATGACTGAAAAATCAATGCTATCATTAATTACACAATTATGTACCATTGAAATTATCACCTCACTTTTCTGTGAATTGTACTCTTAATTAGGCATGGAGCCTCAGTGCTCTCACAACACTGGGTCACTTCTTCAAACTGAAAGCACACCGTGTTACAAATTTCTATGAAAATGGTAATTATCGCTATAGAGTTAAATTTATCAAAATTTTGGCATCTAGGTCCATTTTTTAAATCATGGAGATACATGCTTCTACATGCCCCAGGTACTTTTGAAAGTGGAGTTGTTATTCCAAATGATTCTAGAAAATTATTTGCTCTCATATGTGCTGGGGATCATACTCCAAAGTATGTTAAAGTCTTAAACTAAAATTGGTTACCTAGAAATTGGATAGTATCTTAATTATGGCCATTTTTAGTATAATACCAAGATTTTACCACACTCTTGCTTTTTTTTTTAGACCAAAAACTATCTACAAAGGAAAGAGAAATATTCTGAGAGAAATATTTTTAATTATGTTTTATTTTGCTGGGTGATTATGATTGCCCTCACTATGATGTGAGATGGTGCTCCTGAGAAATAATGGAGAAAATATAGTGGTTATGTAACTTTTATTGCTTAAAATGCACATAAAATATTGCCGTCTCTTAGGTAATATTTTCAGTGTTCTAGTAAACTTTCAGTGACAAAACAGCCTTTTAAAATGAAGGGTTTTATTTAACATTTCTCTGACTGTTAAAAGGAGGTCAAAAGTTATGTTCTGTGACAATATTTTCACTTTTTTTTGTGTCTCCTATTTCCTGCAAATGGAATAAAATTTTGAAATACACACAGTTCATGGTAATGGCTTGACTCCAGTATTGGTGAAATCCATCCTGGCTGTCAAGATGCTAAAACATTAGCTTCAGAATAACCACATTAAATACTACGGAAAAAGATTGCTTACAAAATGCATACTGCAAAGTCTAGCTGTGGAATCTTCTCTATCTGATAAATATTTTAAATGAAGACCGTTTACATCACATTAGTTTGGACCAACTGCATGTCTCATTTAATGTCAGTGCTTTGTTTTCACCATATAGCGTGTCACATCTATTGCTTTGAAAAATTGATACTCGTTTTTACATAATTCATAGTATCATGCCTGCTGAGTGAAAAATGCTTAATATATTCATGGCATTACTTCTGTAACATTTTCAAGGTCAGACATTTAATTGATGCTTGATTCTAATTCTATCAATGTCAGTATGTTAATTCTAAAAAGGAGAGATGACAAAGAGAATGTTTTCTAACATAATCTCTGAAGTGTATGTAGAAAACATTGTGAAGGCCTTACACTTCATTTATGTTGACTCTTTGATATGATGAAAACTGCCTATCTATAATCTGTATTTTATTTTTAGGATGTGGCATAATTATTGAGAATTTTCAAGGCTACAGCCAAGGGATCCAAAATCTTTCTAAGATCAATACTGTATATACATCTGGTTTTATGTTGGCTGATGTTTGTCTACAGAGGTGGTTTTACTTGGCTGTGTTCAAAAGCCTTAAGGCCTTTGGAAGTTGGTTTATGAAGCTACTACTGTCCTGGGACCAGTCAGGCTTCTGGTCAAATAAAAATGGTTGCATGAAGGGTATCCACGGTAACCACAGTCTGGTCATGCATTGCAATTCCTCAGTCTTCCAAACGTATGGGTCACTGATTCTTCTCAGTTGTCCTCAGCTTCCCTTCAACCCCTGGGTATGCTTGGATAGAGTATCCTTAGTTCAACCCACTGGGCAGCAGAAGCTGAGATACATTCACCTTCAACCAGGTACACTTCATTAATCTCCTGCCTTTGGCATCAGCATAACAATGATAGAGCTGGGAAACACTGGGAACTTTTGTTCACCAAGGGATTCATCTGACATAAAGTCAATCAATTAAGCTGCTATGCAAAGAGGAGTGGAATTTCTCCATTTCAACCAATTACTGTAAAGCTACTCTAATAAAGCATTGAAGGTGCAAGTCTTAGGAAAGTCACTTTGCAGACCAGCTCTGCAGCTAGAAACAACAGAAAAAGTCTGCAAAAGGGACGAGGTCAAGCAAGCTCAGCTGAGAAAAGTCCTAGTGACCCTCTAAGGGCTTGCATAAAAGTGAGGAATTGTGTAGAAGAAACAAGTTTGGCCCAATTCAGCAGAAGTGTGTATTGTGGGTAGGGAATGTGGAGAAGATGGAGCCAGAAAGGGTGAGAGGAGTTAGACTGAAATACAAACAAAATGTCTTTTGGTATTTTTGCTGTATTATACCCTCAGCAAAACTTCAAATGTACTTGGAAAAGTTTCCTGATAGTATTTTTCTTGTTAGTTTAATCCTTCTTTCAACACACACTTGATCCCCCTAAGACTTGAGAGTTTAAAAAAAAAAAAGGCAGTAACTCATTCTGTTTACCTTGTTGAAAGAGGATGATACTGCAAGGGTGAGATGTGCTGCCACTGTTGGACAGATGATTTGTCTCCTGGGAAGTCTGTGCCCCTAAACTATGAAGGAGAATTAAAAACTTGAAATGAAGTTAACTTTCTTTAAAAAAAAAAATTTGTTCTTCATTTCTTGCCATGTGCTTTGGATTTCCAACTCCAAATGAAATAAGGGAAATTTATGTATGGGTAAAAGGGGGTTTTTGTTTGGTCTTTTTTTTTTGCTTTGCAGTGACATTAACAGTATCTTTTCTGCACCGTTATCTGTAAAAATGTTATCTGTAATAATGTAAAAATGTGGGGAAAGAAAGCACAAAGTAGATAATAAGAAAGAGGGGTAGAGAAGAGCTGAAGAAGATAGTCTGGTCCATCACCCAGTCTAGAGGTAACACTGGTCCTGCCTAAAAAATTTCCAGTGAATGATGCCCAATTTCTATTCATATGTACTTAGAAACCTCCAGTGATACATTTTCATCCGAGAATAAATTGCTGTCTAGACAAATGTTTAGCGATCTTCTTTTGTTGGACTTTTCTTTTTCTTTATGGTACAGCCTAAATATCTTCTATGTCAGAAATTACACCTGCTACTTACTGAGCTACCTATAGCAAAAGTGCAGCATCCTTTGCTCGTGTCAGTCTTGAAAGTTGCAGTGATGGCTCCTTTTAGACTTTTCTAGCCTAGACACTTTAAATATCTCTTTATAGACTCTGTTCTCAAAACCTGGCTGTTCTTCTCAGACCTTGTTCTGTTGCTTTACCAGCTTCTTAAGAGCAAAGCCCAAAAGGGAAATGCTGCTCCAGATGTGCTAATCCTACGAACCATGTGTAGAAGGTCCTTTTTTTAGAGTGATTATTTGCCCTGGGAAAACAGTGACCAGGATTTCTCCTGGCTGTACTTCCAAACCGTTTAAACTCATTTTCTCACAAGTAGTTCTTCAGTGTATGGTTCAGCAGTTAAAATGTTCCAGGGACAATTCCTAGTGGGAATGGAGTGGACATTAAGCCACTCACTTTCGGATGCCAAGGCAGCTCATAAGCACAGATTCGAGCTGCTCCAGACCATTTGGGCCGTGTCAGGGAAATTAATTTACTGGGATGAATGTTATGACTGTCACTGAAGAATTGCTCTTTATAGTAGCACTATATATTCCATTTTCATTGAAGTTTTCTAGTTTCTTATGAGATTGTTTTGTGGCGAAACATGTGACAGATGACTTCCTGAAAGAAAAAAAAAAAAAGAGTACATCTACTCTTTTTTTAAAATTACTGGTATCCCCAGGACAAGTACTCTATTTTGTACAACTTATTGGGGATTCATGGGGTTTTCCCTTTGTTTTTCTTTTAACTCTGTGGTTAAAAAGATGTTTTTCTAGCATGGGCTTTTCATGAGAGGAGATGGAGAGATGGGGAGAAACATTTCACATGCTAGAATGGACAAGGTCAGGGAAGGAATAGCAGCAGAGACCTCTGTTTCTGAGGTCAGTGTCCAGATTAATGTGCTGTTGGGTATCTGAGCAATATCTACCTCTGAAAATTTAAGGGCCAAAATATTTTGAGTAGTTTATTCACAATATCCTTTAAATACTTAAGGAAGATTTCTGAGTATCCCCTTTTTGAAAAATATCCATAGGTTTAGAGTCTTGTCTCCTCATCCTCATCCTCTCTCTTACTGTAGGGAGGGAAAGGCTAAATAATTTACACTCACAATATTAAAGATATTTGTTTCATAGATGAATAATTATAGCTTCAACCTCAAGTGGCTCAGTTTTACTCTGGACATTATTTTTTTTACAATGGGATGTGTCTCCTGAGTTTCTGGTACACATTTATCCTCTACCACTTGGCTGGACTCTGATTTTGAATTTTGTTGCTTAATTGAGAGTCTGATTGGATTAAACCTACTCATGACTGAAATCCTTTGGGTGAGCAAAGAAACAAGAGGCAATTGTCACCGCTCCTTGTTCTTTAAAAAGGACAGTTATGGTCTTAAGACCCAGTCCCCGGACTCTCCTTTCTGATTTTAAAAATGAAACTCTGGTGATTATATCTAAAATTTAAGACATTTGAACTTGAAAGGCATGACAGATCACAAGCACATAGAGGGAATTTAGAATTAATCTATTTTCAAAATAATTGTTTTTAAAGTGGCTTTAGGAGTGTGGAGATTTGGCTAATGGTTTTTGAATGACTGAGATGAGAAATATGAAAAATAAAGACTGTGATGCATAACATATCCAAGCATTCTGTGAAATTGAGAAGCATATGACGAGTCGATCGTTGTGCTTTTTAGTAAGTGATGACAGGACATTTGTATTATTCCTCACTGTGTGCTTTGTCCAGATGTAAGCTGAAGGTTGAAAGCATTCAGCTATCAAGATTGATAATGAAATCCAGTCCTCAGGGAACTCCCACTCAGGAAACTGAAGCAGAAATTAGTGCGTGTATGAGAGCAAATGAAAAATGATGCAAATTGTACAGTGGAGCATGATAGTGAGATTTTCTGACATCCATGAATCATCACAGTGCTCTGATCATATGTAGACATAGATGCACTGTTCTGTGATACATTTTCACTGCTCTATATTAGCAAAAAACCAAAACCCTTGAAAGAGGGAGTTTCCTTTTTTGTAGAGTATGGAATAGTACAGGGCTCAGCAGACCCTCCTTGCCTCATCCAGTCCAGGGACTGGATACTGAACTGATGTCTGTCAGCAAGTTGATACTGCTTGGTCCTGTAATGCACTTCAGGGATGAGAACTGCTTTTTTTTCTGGAGGCTAATGTCTGCAGTGTTTGTTCAGTGTGCTCTGTTCCATATTCTCCTCCATAAATGTGCAAATAAACATCCTTATTGCTAATTTGTGGGATGTTCTGAAGCGGCAATCCCTCAGTCATTGTAGTTAACACAAGCTTCCTTTGTGTAAATAACTAGTAAAAATAAGATAAATATGGTTGGGTACTCACAAGTGTCCCAGGGAGAGTAAGTGATTTTTCTGTTCAGTGACTGTCTTTCTACTTCTAAGGACTTCACAGAAGCATAGAAAAGATTCACAGAATCGACAGATAAATTCTAGAGACTAGATAGATTAATAGAATGTATAGGTAGATTCTATAGACTTAGATAAATATAATCTATAGCTAGATTCTATAGACTAGATAAATATAATCTATAGCTAGATTCTATAGACCAGATTCATAGAATGTATAGCTAGATTCTATAGAATAGATAGATTCATAGACTCACAAAATAGATTTATCCTTATGCAAAGTATGAAATAGTTTGTGTGCATGAAAATCCAGGCAAAAAACCCAGACCAGAGCAAACAAAGCACCCCAGGTATTCATATATTGTAGTACGTTTTTAGCAATTAATGACCTCTCGTACCATCTATCTATACATTCTGTGAATGTATCTAGTCTCTAGAATCTATCTATACATTCTATGGATCTTTTCTATGCCTCTGTGAAATCCTTAGAGGTAGAAAGACAGTCACTGAACAGAAAAATCACTTGTTCTCCCCGGGACGCTTGTGAGTACGTAACCACGCACAGCATCTGCCTGGCTGTACTTTTGACCATGAGTTTCTCTCAGCTTTGTGTCGCCGATACCTCTGATGACGGCTGCCAGCACACCAGAGAGACGATGTAAAGACACCAGCGTCTCCCTCCCTCCTTCCTCGCCAGGCAGCGGCCGAGGCTGGGCCAGGAGAGCGGGCGAGGCCGCACCTGAGGGGAGGTCACCACCAGCCAATGGGCTACTCGGCCCGCGGTGACGTCACGGCCGCGCTCCCCGGGCGGCGGGCGCAGGAATGGCGCGTCGGGGGAGCCGCGCGGGCGGCGTCGCTCGCGTTATACGTCACTGCGTTGGTATTCCCCTGACCGCCCTCCTGTCGTCTGCTCTCGGAGCTGTTCTGTTGAGCTGTCCTCCTCTCAAAAGCCCGCGGGGTTTTCCCCGGTTTTTTTTTCTCCTCCCACAACGCGGGGGAACAAAGGGG
This sequence comes from Coracias cyanogaster, assembly GCA_033124195.1. NCBI lineage: Eukaryota > Metazoa > Chordata > Aves > Coraciiformes > Coraciidae > Coracias > Coracias cyanogaster. The sequence continues at coordinate 59,994 of JAVSBS010028641.1, forward strand.
TGTGTGTGGCGGGAGCATGGCCGGGCGGCTGCTGGGTCCGACACGACATCACCGCCCTCTTCCTCTTGGCTGCTGAGCTGCCAGCACTGCTGAAGTGCCCAGAATTCTGTGATTCTGTGTGATTCTGAAGTGCCCTGTGCTTCGCCCTCACTCCTTGGAGGAGGACCCAGTGAGGAGGTGCGGTCCCGACCTTCACGGTCTTTTGTGTGGCGCCTGAGCTGCCTGGCAAATCCAGGGTGCCTCATCCTCTTGATTTCCAGCCGTTTCTGAACTCAGGGTTGGAAATGGATGGTCTTTAAGGTCCCTTCCAACCCAGACCTGCACTGTGCACTCTCTATTTGCTTCTGGTGATATACAGAATAAGTTGTACTTGATGTCTTCAGAGGGCAGGAAGCAAGAGCGGTTTTTTACTTCTCATTAAGACTGCACACCATATATGCTTTAGCAGGATACAACTGAAAAGATAATGAAAGAGCGACAGGAGCTGATTTATTTGAATGAATTTATTTGTGTAAAACAAGATGCATAGATCAGAGTGAGCACTTAAGGTTAAATGTGAATAATTGATCATTTTTTATGATCTCAAAGTACCTCTCAAATGGTTATTTCACATCCCAGCACCTTTGGGAGATGAGTCAACAATAACTTATTAATATTCTTGTTGACATAAATAGTAAATGAGTTTCATGAGGCGAAGTGGCCTTTCTGTAAGTGGAAGTGTTGAAACCGTAGCAGGTCCAGTCTGGATGCTGTGTCAACCGTTGGATTTAACCTTTGCTTTTGCTGAGCTGAGTTAGTGTAATTGATTTTAAATGGTTCCTACAGAATAGTATTGCTGCTGAGAGCCTTAATTCACTGTCTTTCTTGGCTGTTATTATTTTTAAAATACTAATAGTTAATCTGTTTATGCAGTAGGGTGATTGTATGGTACGGAGAAGTAACTGCAAAGGTCATGTAATTTTTAAGGAGAATCTGTACACATGTAACTCGAATGGTCTTATTGCAGAGTTATTCACAGTCAGGTCTGTTCTACACAGCGAGTGCTCTCTCGGGTGTCTTGGGGCAGGTCTGAAGGTTGTTGTGCCAGCTGGAGCTGGCAGCCTCCATGGGATTTCACCGAGGGCTGTGACCACCCCGGTCCCTGCGAAGCTGTAGCCCAGTGGTTTTGTTTTAGCTGCTGCCCAAGGGAAGGGAAGGATGGTGGTTGGAGATGGAAAGTGTGTCCCTGATCCCAGCCAGGTTTCCTATTAGGCTCATGATGCGAAAAGTCGATTCACTGACAGAAGACTGTTTCCTCCATACTGTGGGATCAGGCACTGGAGTCTGTGCAAACTTCTCCTGAAAAGGGGAGAAAGGAAGCTATTTACTGCACTAGATCTTTGCAGTAGTTTCCTCTTGATAGTTTACTGATAGCTGCCTTAGACGAAGTTACTTTGCTTAAAATTTATGGTAGTGAAATCTGACAAGAATAGGGCACTTCAGTTCCTTTCCTTCTTTGTCAGCTGTGGCACTGAATTTATTTTTTCCCACTTGTTTCCATCAGGCAGTGTTGAAGGAGGGCAACTTCTACACATTCATCTCTAGCATCCATGCAGAGCTCTGAGCACCGTTAACAAATTACATAAAGGTACAGTGCAATATCTTAACAGTTTCTTATATGCCATGTGGAATTTTTCTATTGGCTCTAAGACAAAAGATAGCCAAGGGGCATACCCCAAATCCTAATCTTGTCTTTGCTAGGTGTAAAATCTTTGATGTATTTGCTCTTTTTCTGTATTTGGTGTTGGAAGCTACAAGACCATTCCTTTGTGACCTGAATGTGTAAAGCACTGCAAATTTTTCGTGGAAGGGTGGTACAGTAGTGGAATTGTGCAAGAACCTGAAATGACTACTGGAGTAATTACTGTCAGATGGATAAAAATATACTTTGTGCCAGCTCCAGAAATGTAATGAAGCTACTGAACTTTTAAACTCCTGGTTTTTCTTTAATTCCTTTGCTTTATAGCTGGGCAAAAAAAAAAACCAGTTACAGTAACTGCTGTAGTTTTATTCTTTTAACTGAATGATGGGATTCTTTCAGTTTTTGTATATATAAAAAAAACATTAAATGAATTGCATTAAATAAAAGTGACATATTAATAATTCAGAGATAGCAGTTTCATTTCCCACTGCCTACTTTCGATCCTCATGGTCTAATAAATCTTAACTTCAAAGCAGTTTCTTCAGGATCCAAGAATGGAACTTGAGTGTGACTTCAGCATTAAAGATTGCTTCTGACTTTGATAATTCCTTATATATGCAGGGACAGCTCTCTTTGCCTCTCTCTAGTCCTTTTTGTTTTTTCTTTTGGTTTTTTATTTTTACTTTTTTTTGTTAAATCTTTATAGTTGAACTGACTATGTGGATTGATTTTGTGGGTGGTGATGTGAAAACAAATTATTGGCTAGAACATTACATCCACTCAAAAATATTTCTGTTTCTCAGAGCAACGTACAGGATAAAGGATAAGCACAATTTCTGAATCAGGTAATGATCTAATAGTACTAATTTACAGCAAAATAGTGTTGGGGTCTCCATCTCCTAATGAAAGGAGCTAACTAGTAGAAGTCTTGCTAGGGTATTCCTCTTACCTAAGACAGGAGTGGCTTGTATGTATTTTCCCACATTGGAAAAGTGAAGATAATGGTAGTCTTAATTACTAGTGACACAACTGGATGTATCTATAATGGGTTAAAATTTCTATACTGGCCTTCAGCATTTCTTCACAACTATTGGTGCACATTAAGACTAGCTTGAGACTACAGACCATAGAAAATCCCATTCCAAGTTAATGATGTGGATTTCCATCATTAATTTTAAAGTCAGAAAACTTCACCCACTGCCTGGTATTGATTTGCTAATGAGAGCTCTCCTGTGTTCTCCCATGTATGCTGCTTCCTTTGTGCATTGGCAGAGCTCAGGACCCTGGGTGATTATAATTTATTATGCCTGAAGTTTCATGTCTGAGTTTGTCTGGAAGACTTTTTTTTTTTCCCCTGAAGAATTTCAATTTTCTCAGCTTTCTCTGCTTTCCAATAAGGAAGAAGTGAAGTTGAAAATAAGTATGGAATCATTTGCAGATCATCAGTTCTGCAATTAGGAAAACACAGCTTCTGTGACTTGCTGCATTTATCAACAAGACAATGCACATCAAATTACAGTCCACTTAGCAAAAATAATTTTAAGATTTCTGCCTTTCAAGCCTGGTAGTGCCTCTAAAATTTTATTTTATGTAAAGATAGAAGCTCTTTTCTCTTCATCCTTTCACCTTTAGAGGAGAGCACTCTGTGATACTCTTTGATGTCCTTTTTTATTATTATTAATATGATGAAGGAAGGTGATCTTTGAGGCAGTGAGTTATGGTCACTAAGCCATGTGGTTGTGAAGGATTGTTGCAAACCTCTGCTTGCACAAATTGACTTCAGGCTTCTATATATTTTCTGAAGAAAACATTTTTTTAAAACCAAATCAGTTTGTAAACTTTTATTTACTTTTGAACAGATTTGACTTCTTTTTCATAAAACAATTGTAGAGTTAACAACATTCATGGGAAAGTTAAAATTATCATGAGGAAATTCTTCTGTGATTTCTCTGATGGTTGATCATTAACTCACTGTCTACAGAAGAAACAAGGATGCTGCATTCTGTCATGTTCCCATTTCCAGGTTTTTAAGTGGAGAGAGAATCCATGATCTTCTCAAAGAAGAATGGATAAACTCAGTGTCCCTACTCATGCATCTGTGCATTAAAACTTGAATCATGCATTCAAGTCAGGATTAAAGCATTGATTTCCAATTGAAATCTCCAATTACCCTTACTCTGTTCTGCCAAGAGAAGGGAAGATAATCTCCCACATTATTGGATATAGGAGTGAGACTAAGAAAAACTGTAAGGAACAACTTTCTTTAAAATACAGTAACTGTTGAAAATCTCCCTTAGATAACCACAGTCTCTTTCTTCCTCACAAATTTTGTATTTTCTGTGCAGTATGACAGTATTGTCAGCCAGCTCCTCCTTTATCTCTTCCTGGGAGTAAGTGTACATTCCTTGTGTGTTCCCTTGCTTTTTCCAAGTGGGAACATTAAAAGGAAGAGAAATTACTCCAAGATCCTGAAAAAACACAGCTTACTCAAACTTGTTTCTCCCTTTTTGTGTGCATTCCTCAGACTGTACTGGAGTTAATCACTATTGCATGGTAGTACATTTTTGTACTACCTGGATGTACTTTTTCTACAGCCTTCTCTCCTCTGAGGCATCTTTGCTGTAAAGAGTTTAAAGAGCTGATGCAGTAGAACTGAAAAAAAGATTTCTGTGGGGAATTTAGTGCCCATTTATCATGGTGACCTTCTTGGGATGGGACAGCTGTGCTTGCCGTTGCCTTTGCATTCCTTCAGACCCAATACATTTTAATAGTCCTGAAGCCAGCAGGCTTCTAAATTACCGGAGTGTCCACTTCTTAAAAAAAAAAATTGTAGTGCGAAGTACTGTTTCCTTCAAGAGGGACAGCATGGAAGGCTTTTGTTTCCCTACGAAAAGAGTTGGCTAGTTTGCTCAGGTTTGAAAATGGCCAAACCAGAAATAAATCTTACGATCATCTTGGTTATACTAAGTGCTTCATTTGGTGGAGTGGTGTTGACAGGATTAGTAGTTCTTCAGGTTTGCTTTCATGAAGGTGAGTAGTGGCTATGGAGTAGCTTAAGAAATTAGGTCTATCTCTTTTGAACTCGTTTTTGTTCATATGCAGAGCAAGTGTGAACTATCTGGTATAACATTCTGTTAGATGCTTGTGTTGAAGAAGAGAACACTTGAGGGAGATCTTTTTGCAGCCTTTCAATACTTAAAAGGGTCTTATAAGAAAGATGAGGACAGACTTTTTACTAGGCCCTGTAGCCATAAGACAGAGAGTAATGATTTTAAACTAAAAGAGGGTAGATTCAGACTAGATATGAGGAAGCCGTATGAGGGTGGTGAAACACTGGAACAGATTACCCAGAGGGGTTGTTGAAGTGCTGGGGCCTGAGTTGTGGCCCTAAGCTGGAGTTGACCTGTGGAGGAGTCACAACTTGGCAGAATGTTTTGTTTTTCCTATTGGCTTCATGTTCCAGAGGCAGAACCTGGCCCACCTGTGTCTCTGTGGCTCTGTCCTCACCCAGGTGGTTGTGGCTGGGGGAGGCCAGGGCTACTTTAACCATGAGCCAATCAGTTGGAGAAGCTTCCTGTTGGGTGTGGTTTCTTTTGGGGCTGGTCACATCTTGCTGAGCTCTCATGGTGGTGTCCTTCCATGTGAAGGGCCCCTGAGGGAGCCATCTCTGTCTGTTGTGTCCAGCACTACAGTGGGCAGTAGAGAAGCTGCGCCCACAGGAATTTATGGCAGGACTGTCTGAAAGAAGACTTCTGAGTGGATGTTGCTGAGTTCAGTGTTGGTCTGTGTGGTCAGGCAACTGATAGCAGCATAAAATGATGATGGCTGAACCAGCACAAAAACTACTGGACTCAAAAATTTCCTTTCCATGGTTGTATTCCACTAGAGTCCACCATAAAGAAGAGATATGTCCCACTAGGCTGCATATTGCTTTCTCTGACTGTCCTCATCTACACATGATCATATACAGCCTGTTGGAAAACCATGCCCCTTTCTCCAAATGGGACTGCTCAGGTATGTATACGTTTACAAAGGCCTCTCCAGCACTGCCTAATTACAAGGGCAAAAGAATAAGCTTCCTCTGTGACCTACCCTGTTAATTGATCATAAAATATCATCCTCCTCTGACACAGATGTCATATCCTTGGTCTGCTTGCCTCTCCAAAGAAGTTGATGCTCTGTGTTGGCAGCTGCTGTGCACCAGGAGTGGAAGCTTCTGCATATGACAGCTTCTGCCCATGCTGCTCCTGGTTGCCTGCTGAAGGCAGCCTAAGAACGGCTGCCTTTTCTTCTTCTTAGCTTATGGTAGGCTAATACTTTCCCTTCTGTAGCTAAGTGCATAGATGGCTATTGAGAATTTTTGGATGTTAGATTTTTTTCTTCATTTGGGATATTTTGTAATAGTAGCAAGCATGGGGACAAGGAGCGGGCACACCCTAACATTTTTTTGTTTCAGTAGTAAATAGTATTAAAAGCAACTTGGAAGCTATGCAGTTGTAGGAACAAAATATGATCCTATTCTACACCTTGGGATATTTTTTTTTAATGCAAAGTGAGCAAAGGTGCATGAGAGAGCATTTTAGCATGACAGCATTAATCTCTGTTTCATTATGTCTGTTAGAATAGGATTCATGAGGATTAAACCTGTGCTGAGCAAGAAAATTGTCCTGAAACCACAAATATGACATTTCTGAAGGATGACATGGTGAAATTTTCATCATCTTCATTAAAAGCCAAATTCTACATTTTTTACCAGTAGCCAAACAAAATACCCAAGCTAGTGCTACAGGGACACTTTAGAAAGACAGCAAATGCAAACTGATACTGATGTTCAGCACAGTCAGGATGTCATCTCTGTCTAACAAAGGGATACCCTTTCTGTTATAACTTCATGGACAGTGCCTATCTAAGGTGGTGTCATTCCAACAGCCAATTATTCCCACTTAGTAAGCAAAAACTGCATAACAAGATATGACAGTGTTTCCTGAGATGTAGAGGAAGAATTATTTTTAAAATCCCTGTGTAATGCTCATCAGCTTCTGCACATTGTTCAGCAGAACTGCTAAATCTTACAGAAAACTCTTCACCTCACCACAATGGTCAGTCTTCATCTGCTGTACATGCAAGGACTGAAAACTCATTGAGAACTGATCAGTGCTTTCTCAGTGTAAATAAAAAAAGAAAGCATTTTTACAGTAAAGACCCTTGTCATCAGTAGATCTCCAAGTAATTTACAAAGAAGTCAATATCTCCATCTTGCCGATGGGAAATCAGAAGACTAAAGATGAACTGATTGACCCATGGTCACCAAGCAGGAAGGCCTTAAGAGAGCTCTAAAGCCCGAACCCCTAACAGAGATCTCTGTTCACAAACCTAGATGAAGAAAAAAACATTTCAAGGAATAAATTCCAGCTCTGCTTTCCATATTGTAATAACTCTCTGCTTAAAAAATAAAACTACTGATCGATATGAAATAAGACAGGTGGATGAATGGTGGAAAGATGACATTTGATCACCTTAAATGGAAAATACAAGCAATGTAGACAGTCTGCTCATATATCACTCACAGGTATGAGTCTATACAAGCCAGTTTTGCAAGAGTTTGTAGATCTTTCTTATGATTGTGTTTCAGCTTCAAATCTTATTGGCAAAAGCCCGCTGATTTGTCATCTCTGGAAATCCCAGCTTATGCTAAGTGTAGGCCTTTTTAGATCTCTGAAAACACATGGAATTAAAAAAAGAGGCAGAAAAAAACAGGGAAGGGAAAGGAAGTAAAAGACAAAGCAGGAAACGTAAGACAGAAAAATAAATTTGAGAGAAAGGAAACAGGAGAATGAAGAAGATTAAGAGAAGAATCATGAGAAGAAAAATAGGAGGAGAGACAGAGAAATTTAGTTTTAATTGTGTTTATTGTAGTTCTTCATGCACAAAATTACAAAGTGAAAACAACATAAAGATCTCTGCTGCAGGCATGCTAGGAAACAATCCATAAAGCAAGAAAACATTACATGGGAACTTGTAGTGACTTACTGCATTATTCACTGTGTAATGATTGCCCAAAAGAAATTAATGAGTCTTCTTCAATTAGTTTGGCAGATAACTGGAAAGACTTACAGGCTTCTTTGGTGTAGATTCTTTAGCTAAATAACAGATAAAGGACAACCAAGACCTTTAGAATCTGGTTGTAAAAATAAAAAGTTAGATATGCTCTGTGCAAGAGGCATCCCTGCGCCAAAGCAGGAGGTTATACTAATGTAGTAGGACACAATCCCTCCTCAGAGAACTTGCAGAAAAGAGTGGAAAGGAGAAACAAGCTGTACTGAAAAACATGAGAGTAAAAGATTTTAAAAGTTCAAGCCCTGAACCCCAACAAATTCACAAAGCCACCTATAAAGCTGGCCCAGCTTTTGGCTACTGTGACAGTAAAAGCGACAAGCATAATAGGAATAGTCAAGTAATTTAGGTAAGGCAAGTTTTGACAGGGTGAATGCTGCCCAGAGGATTGCATTCTCCTCCTCGCTGATTAAGGCCAACAAGGACCCAAATAGCACAACCTTTCCAAATATTCCCATCTCTGTTCCACATTTAACATTTCCCCCCATATGCCTAAATCCATGCTCATTTTATTTTCCCGCTTGAAAGAAGGAAACTTCAGAAAACCCTTTGACCTGAAGGGCTGAGTGGAGAGTACCTCCTATCCACAGCAGATTCCTTCATTTCCCCCTAGAGTTTGGATGATGATCACAAAGATTTTTCTTTTTATTTCCTTATTAACTGTTTCCACCTTTGAACTTCTCTAATTTAGAAATCCATGATTGTTCATCATCTTCATCTCAGTTCTCTAGCTGCTGGATCTTTCCTGATAGCAGCTAACAAGGCTGGGATCATTAACCAAACAGTCAAGGAGAAAATCTAGATACATGTTAATAGGAGGATATTCTTTCTCGTTATAGTACTGACAAACATATCTTAAAGTTTCCTGTCAAAATGTCCTTGAAATCCACTGAGTGTTATCCTTGCGAAACACATTGTCACAAAAACTGTCCTTGTTTCTAACACAAGATTCTGAGCCGGTTGGTACAATTTCTGGCTAAAAAAAAAATGAAATAAAATCAGCAAACTATCGACAACTAGCAATACTGTAAAATTATAATGAAGTGTCTATGCTCCCAAAGGATTTGTGTGTGTATAGGTTTATCTGTGCGTGCCCATGTCCTGCATAGAGTGACTTGGTGTCTGAGCTCTGAGTAGCTGGCACACCTGCAATGTCAAGAGTGCAGTGCATGTCACAGGAGGAGTTTTACAAGCCATCACACCTATAGCTATTGATTGGCACAGCACACTGGCAAAGCTCGGACCAGCCCAGGACTGTAGGGATTGGCATACTGCACATCTTTTATACTGCCAGTTGCCTCCATCACTCATTAAACACACCTGTCCAATGGACCAGTCAAACACAATTGATGCATGCTGCTTTCTGGAACATTCTGTCTTCTCTTATGTCCTTAACCTGCTACATTAATACTGTATTTCTTTCTTGAAACCGCCTATCAGAGCAAAAGGGTGTCCATGGAAACCTTTCTTGCTTTATACTAGCTAGGCAGTCTGTTGCTACACTTTCACATCAGATTTGTTACTGGTGCTTATTCACTTGGAATGAAACAGTAAACTTGTCTGGAGACGTCCTGAATTATTCATAGACAACATGTACAAAGATAAGTCAGGGCATGAGATGTACCTCGGTGTTGGAGCCAACATGGTATG
>JAVSBS010028641.1:69538-89986 GCA_033124195.1 Coracias cyanogaster
ATTACCTGTGAGAAGAGACCAGCACCAACCTCTCTACAATGTTCTTTCAGGTAGTTGTAGAGAGTGATGAGGTCTCCCCTTAGCCTCCTCTTCCTCAAACTTGCAGTGCTTTCAGGAAGAGCTGCATACCATGCATCTGCAAACCCGAATTGGTTGATTTATGCTTCACCATCTCAGAGTAGAAGGCATTACCATTTTAAGAACAGAGATCAGAAGATACATTGCCTCTAACTTACTGTTATCATCTGTAAAGTGTTGAAATGCATTTTGTGGTTGATACATAAGCAATCTTACTGGATTCTTTCAAATATTCGTAGACCACACTGAATCCTGCTGTGAGGAACAGCTGACAATACAGACTATCCCTGCTCCAAAGAGTTTGCAGTTAAGTTTCTGAGGGGTAAAAGCACCCTGGCACAAGTGATGGAGTGCCAGAAAGTCTTCATCAGCATCATAGGCGGCAGATTCAGTCTAGCAGGTACATAATTATTGCTGGGCTTCCTTGTAGGTAAAAGACATAAAGTAGAGATTAAAAAAGGGAAGAAAGTGAATGCTCGCAGCCATGAAGGGGTGACATGAAAGAAAGCAAAAATGTGCTTGTTTGAAAAATATAAGGCTATGACCAGAGGACTTTGACATTTTTGAGAAGGCAAATGCCAGAGTCATGACAGGTAGATAGGTTGGAAATATGCCATGGAAAGCAAAGATAAGTCATTTGCATTTGATGCAACAGTGGGGATGTAGACAGTGGCAGGGCAGAGCAGTGAGTTGATAGAAGACACAGCTGGGACAATGTTTGCATGACCATGTCAGATATGTGGGACAAGATTGTGTCTGTTATGACTGAAAATGGGTATAGTTTAAATTCAAGACGTGGATGAAGCAAAAGTGCACATCTCAAGATCCATATAAAGAACTAGCTGGGTCTAGACATTGCCTTAACGTAATCTTCCTAGAAGTGGTCAATTTTCTGAAAACCTCAGGTATCCTGTTCACTCAGAATCCCTTCTGATCCTGAAAGCTCCTAAACTGTCACAGAAGGTGTGGCAATCTACCTGATCCAGATGAAGGTCCACCACTGAAAGGCGTAGGCTCATGCCCCCGTAAATAGCTATCCTGTGACTGACAAGTTTAATCCCAAAGTCTCATATCGTCCTGCTTCTCTTCTTGTCCTAAAACCCACTTGTGTTTTCTGGATGTCAGTAACATATGGGAAGACTCTGAATGTTTTCTAAATAGGCTGATTCTTTCTTGCAGATCTTTGTCTGATGTGTAAGTCTGTGTAGTAACTGTTAATCTTCCTCACAAGCTGCCACAAGGAATATTGGTAATACCTTCCAAGTATTTCTTGGATTTTGGGGGATTTTGGGGTTTGCTTTTTTTTCCTTTCAAGGGGTAAAGAGGGTTTGGGTTTACCTCTCATCATTCCAGCTTCCAGTGCAGTTCACATCTTCTTGCTGACTAGTCACGGCACTGCTTAGTAGTTGTGTTTTAATCTCTGTACTATCTGTAGCTGTGAAACTCCAAAGCATGTCCTGGTGCATTGCACAAGTGCACATGGACGTGCAGTTTGATGGGAGACATAGAGCTTGTGCTGATTGTCCCTGGAGACCCGTTTCACTGCCTGCATTTGAATGGGAAAGTAGGAATCATGGAATAACCCTGTAGGATATTAAGCCAATGGTAGTTGAGTTACATTTGCTCATGTATAAGTTTTATTGTGCTTCAGTTTCTCCACCTCTGCTGGGAATAAGATCCAATTTGCAGGTATATTAGAAGGTGTGTGATCTATATCATCTACTAAAATGGTATGGATTCTTTCCTTTGAAACTACTATTTGCTTACTGCTACTTGAGCTGATCTGTAGCTAAGACAGCGCTTTGAGGATACAATCTTATTTCGAGTCTGTAAAATGCATGGGTTTACTTTTTGGTTTATCTTTTAAATGTGCTTCTCACAACTTGCATTTAAATAGGTTGGAAGATTAGCTCAGCTGAAGCCTTTTTAGTGATACTTTCCTCATTTCCACAGTGTGGCGGGTAGCCTGCTGATCCATCAGGTATTGCAGTAGTCTGGTATCATCCCGATAGGAGACAATCCTTTATGTGTGAGCTGCAGCAAAGTAGATAATAATGTAATGTTTGTTTTCTGTTTTCCTCATTTAGATAGAAACACTGATGTTAGTACATATCTTGGGAAAAAGGCCTGGGTGGGATTCAGCTCATCTATTTTTTGTTCTCTGATACTGTGACATCTAATCTAAGATAGTGGTCTGCTCTTTCTTTATACATAACAGTGTGAGCTATTTTCAGAATGTGACTATCCCACTGTGAGATAGGGTGTCCATGGTAAGTTCATGGACCACCTCTAAGACACGCCAGTGTTGTCTATAGAGGGAGGCTGTCTTAGCTTAGACATACAGTAGGCAACAGAAGCTAAATCAGAATTATAGGTGTAGAGAGAAGGGGTGAGGAAACAACAGAGGGAGAGGAATTACAAGTGTGTAGATATACAAAATATTTTTAACTGAAAGGTCATAGTTTAAAACCTGCATAGTCGTCTCTCTCATACTATTAATTTTCCTTGCAATTACCATGTGATTGTGAAAGCAGTACACCAGTATAAATGGCCTGGAGATACAGAATGTTATAACTTTATTGCAAGGTAATGATTAGTAATCTTCTCTTTCTGTGATTTATGTTAATCCCGCAGAAAGTCTCATCTTCTCCTTCTGTATTTCTATTATTTTTATATATGATAATTTTCAGATGGCCTTTAGTCTTGGGTGTATTTTTTTATTTCAAAGAGTGCTGAACGTTGATATAAAAGATGATGAGAAATATGAAATAATGGTTTTATTCTTCATTTTCTGGGGATGTCAACATGTCCCAGAGCTTTGCAAGGTGATAATTAAGAGAATGTAATTTAATTGTGGATATTTTCTTTGGTGTGTGATCTATCTTGTACATACAGGCATGTGTCTTATTGGCCTAGGCAATTGCTGGAGGAAAGATCCATCTAATAATGGAAGTGTCATATAGTTGTTGATATGACAAACTTAACATAACTCCAGGCTTTGAAAATGTATTTTTTTAATATTAATATGCTTACTGCATATATCATCTTTTATCTGAAAAGCTTAATATAGCTTCAGCCAGATCATTAGCAGTACTGGAGCTGCATCTTACAGTGCCAGCCATGGATTTGGTAATTCTCCTATGTTCCAAGGTAGGGATATGTGTACACATCTGCTGGCTAGACAAATGTGGTTTGGAATTTCAGTCTACAAGACGTTTAACAGTGAGTCTGATCATGTAATTTGCATGTCCTGAGTAGCCAATTTTCCTGTCTCAGATTCTTGGAATGTTTTTTTTTTCCCTGTGTATTTAAACACCGTGGTGTTCTTGGATTATGCAAAACATGTTTAAAATTCATGTCAAGCCTTCAGTACAGTACTTGGTGTTCCTGCATATTTTTGTTCACACCATGTTTCTGGCATATGAATTTTCCTTGTTTATTTTGTATTAAGTTACTATCTTATTAATGCTTTCGCTTCAGTTTGTGTATCTGTAAATCGTGTATCTACATTTCTCAGTGGTGTTCATTCAAAACAGGTTTTTCCCTTTCCTTGACACTTCCCTATAAGTAACGCACAGGATATTCCACTTTGGGACTTAACCGCAGAACAGACTATGTGGGAGACTAACTCAATCCCTTTTGAAGGCTGCCTGTGTCGGCTGTGACCGTCACCACAGGGACGTCAGTACTTCCCAGAGCAAGGCTGAAATGCCATGTTTCGCAGGGTGTCCTTCAAGTCTTTGATTTCTCCTTCCCCTCCAACGTTGCTGTTAAAGTGGCAGAGGTCTCTCTGACTGCTTTCGTGCAGCAGCAGCAGCATTGCAGGTCACCCTGCACCAGCACTGGCTGGGGAACGCTGGAGTATGTGACTGACACAGCCGCCTTCAGACCTCAGCGGGGAAGCGACAGGGGAGGATGGGCTGACACGACCTTACGTACCTCGGCTGTGGGGAGCCTTAGCTTGAATTGTAGGGCATTAACTCAACCCTAAGTGTAATGAAAGGGTCCCTCCCCAACATCCATTTAGGTGACATTGTGGTAAAAGTCACTTTAAAGCTATCTATGGAAATGGCTCATTCTATATCAGATGAGTAAATACATATTTTAAAAAGGAAAAATAAGCCATCTGCCATCCAGGCACATCACAGTGGAGACTGCGTTAGTGTGTCAACAGCAGAGCTGTCAAAATCCAGTTTTCAAGAGTACAGATTTTGTTTTCTGGCATTTAACAAGACAATTGTTTTGTAAGGGTGAGAATGACGGCCATTCCCAGAGTTCATTGCCTGTACTAATCCCTCTGCTGTTGCAATGAGAAGAAGGAATCTCCCTTTGCATATTGTTTTATTTGTTTAGAAAAATCCTTGGTTGAACACTCATTAGTCCAGGTCTGTAAGAACAAATTTGTCAGGTCTGAGGTATACAAGTAGAGGGTGAAACAGTCATTTCCAATCTGCCTCCAGGAGCTCTTGAGTGTTTTGGTGAGAATGCTTAATTTGGTCTGTGTCGGCATTTGTGTGTATCAATTTGTCCAAGGTCAGTCCAAGGCTGGTTGCAGATCCAAACTGAATTCCTAGCTCTTACTGGCCTTTTCAGTCTAACCAGTACATAAGTTTTCACCTCAAAAGACAATAATAATAATCATTATGGAGGTTATTATTACTCTTTGTATCTAAAGTGCAAAGAATTACAAAGGAATTAAATGAGTCCTAAATGATCTGGCAGCAAGTATTCTGCCTACAATTTTTCATGACTTTGCAATTGTTAGAGATATTAGAAGCAATGTGCATCTTGCTGCTGTGTTTTAACCGGGGAGTGGACAATGTCAGCACCTCCCAATGAAACAGAGAATTAAAGTTATTTAGGTGTCTTTAATGGTTTTTATTTATTATAACACCATAAAGTGTTACCTGCCCCTGAGAAATTGAAAATTATCAGCTACTTTTATTAGATGATGAGAATGCAGTCAAGAAACAATCTAGAAACAGCAATACTACAGGATTCATTTTGATAATCATAACTGGTACAGGTTGAATTCTGAATCTCCAGCTCAGGGTATTTGCAATGAAATGTGTGTGATCAATGTCCAAAGCAATTGGAAGTACAGAAAGAAAGAAATACTTGGCATTCTAGTGTTTGCTTTTAATTACTTTTAGTTTATGAGGCATTATCTTGGTGGCCATTAAATTTGAAAAGGACGGAGTCCTCTGAAAAAAAACAAACAAATTGCTTTTGATTTGGAGTTTATACTGTTGGTTGTATCTATGCCAGTAACATACTACTGAGTGGAGGGGAGAGAAGTTTACCTTGCCTGGTCTCCTAGTAGTAAAGATGAAGCCTGGGTATCACTGTAACCTTTGTGTTAAGTCCATCAGCAGCACTATTTTAAATACAGGTAAGGGATGCATCTTACTGGGTGAATAACAAGTTCATTCATACATTGAAGAGAGGGGGCTTTAAATATACTGCTCTCTGGGCAGAATCACAGAATCACATAGATTGGAAAAGACCTTTAAGGTTGTCGAGTCCAATCATTAACTTATCACTGACAAGTCCTTGACTAAACCATATCCCTAAGCACTATGTCTACACATCTTTTAAATACCTCCAGGAATGGGAACTCCACCGCTGCCCTGGGCAGCCTGTTCCAATGCCTTTCAGTAAAGAAATTCTTCCTAATATCCAATCTAAACTTCCCTTCGCACAACTTGTGGCCATTTCCTCTTGTCCCATCACTTGTTAATTGGTTGAACAGACTGATCCACACCTCTCTATAACCTCCTTTCAGGTAGTTGTAGAGAGTGATAAGGTCCCCCCTGAGCCTCCTTTTCTCTAGGCTAAACAACCCCAGGTCTCTCAACTGCTCCTTGTAAGATTTGTGCTCTAGACTCTTCATCAGCTTTGTTGCCCTTCTTTGGACATGCTCTAGTGCCTCAATGTCGTTCTTTGCTGAAGGGGCCCAAAACTGAACACAGTACTTGAGATAAAGCCTCATCAGCACTGAGTACAGGGGTAAAATCACTTCCCTGGTCCTACTAGCCACACTATTCCTGATACAGGCCACCTGGGCACACTGCTAGCTCGTGTTCAGTTGGCTGTCAGTCGGCACCCCCAGGTGCCTCTCTGCTGAGCAGCCTTCCAGCCACTCCTCCTCAAGACTGTAGCTTGCTAGGGGGTTGTTGTGGCCAAAGCGCAAAACCTGGCAGTTGGCCGTATTGAAACTCATACAATTAGTCTTGGCCCATCCATCTAGTCTGTCTATATCCCACTGCAAAGCCTCCCTACCCTCAAGCAGATCAACCCTTCCACCCAAATTGGTGTCATCTGCAAACTTACTGAGTGTGAACTTGATCCCCTCATCCAGATCATTGATAAAGATGTCAAACAAGACTGGCCCCAGTAATGATCCTGGGGAACACCACTTGTGACTGGCCACCAGCTGGATTTAACTTCATTTACCACCACTCTCAGGGCCTGGCCATCCAGCCAGTGTTTTACCCAGCAGAGCATACATCAGTCCAAGCCATGAGCAGCTAGTTTCTCCAGGAGAATGCTGTGGGAAACAGGTCAAAGGCTTTACTAAAGTCCAGATAGACAACATCCACATCCTTTCCCTCATCCACTAGGTGGGTGGCCATGTTGTAGAAGGACATGAGTTTAGTCAGGCAGTACTTGTCTTTTATAAACTGATGCTCACTGGGCCTGATCATCTGGTAGTCCTGCATGTACTTCGTGATGGTGCTCAGCTGTTCCATCAGCTTCCCCGGCACTGAAGTCAAATTGACAGGCCTTTAGTTTCCTGGAGCCTCTTTCTGGCCCTTCTTGTAGATGGGTGTCACACTGGCTAAATTCCAATCTACTGGGATGTCCCCAGTCAGCCAGGACTGCTGAAAAATGATGGAAAGTGGCTTGGTGAGCACCTCTGCCAGCTTTCTCAGAACTCTTGGGTGGATTCCATCCGGTCCCATAGACTTGTGCACATCTATATGGTGCAGCAGGTCGCCAACCATCTCTTTCTGAAAGAAGAGATCTCTTCCTGAGAGAAGTTCAAGTCTTTGCAGAAAGAGCAGTCTTTTTTAGCCAAAATAGAAACGAGATGAAAAATTAAAGTGGTCTAAGAGAGAGGAGAGGTTTTCTAAGTTAGGAACATGGGAGCAAGGGAAACAGAATTATTAAGTACTCCGGAAAACTGAGGCCAGCTAAAGGCTTATCTGCCAGGGACCTCCACAATGCAACAGTAAGTATGTGCTTAGTGGAGGTTATCATGGAGATTGCAGGTGGACTGGTTAGGGCAAAAGTAAGATTGGAAGCCAAATGTCAGTATAGTCAGTGAAAAACTGAATTAAAAGATATTTTATTGTAAACGATGGAAGTTTGACCTTGCAAATGTTTGTGCTCAGCCATGTGCTGTTAAAGATTTCAGCTACAGCAGGGATACAATCTCTTCTGCTTTAAGGATTATAATTAAAACAGTTGGATTAACAGGTTCAGGATGCTTCAGAGAGCTGAACCGTGATGAAATTGCTCATATTTAAAACTTGTCAGGATCTTGCTGCATAGTGAATGTAAGTTCCAATTGCAGAGCAAAGCTAAGGGGGACCCCAGCCCTGTCAGACATGACTGCAGGGTGTAGAGAGCTACTGCATGTCCTCCAGCTGACCAGCCGTAAGGATCTTGATGCAGGAATTAGAAAATGAAATTCTGTAGTTGATTTTACACAAAAGGTCAAAATAGGATTTTATGTTGTTACTAAAATCTCTTGATGCCTTTCCGGCTTTGAAGTCTGAATCATGGATCTATAGCTTGAACCTTGATCAGCCAAAGTGCATATTTATAGTTTGCTAAGATGCTTCTGTGGGGATGTAGTGTGTGTGTGGCTTGAAAAAATATGGGATGTGTAAGTTTCTGTAATTTTTATTTTTGACCTTATGAATCTTTATATCCCGGGAAGATAACAAGTGGAATTGGGTGATGTTGATCTGACTGGGGATAAAGTGTTTCCTTTATAAAGGCTGAACAAAGTTTGACAAACCATTTCTTAAGCACCTGGAAAGACGGGAAGTGAGAACTAAAGGATAAGATGGCCATTATGATCAGTGAGCAAAGCAGCGTTCAAAATGAATGCTCTGATGGGACGAGTTGTTGATCTGAAAAGCTAGTTCACTTTGAGATACTTAAAGCTGAAAGAGATACTTGAGGGAGAAATTGGGTATCTGTGTTTCACAGAGGATTGTAAGGGATTGGGAGATAGGTGTCTTGAACTCTGTTAATGTTGTGCATGCCTGAACACCATCAGCGCGGCTCATCCCAGTAGGTAGGCAAGAGCACATACAGTTCTTAGGGAAGCAGCTCTTAGTGTGAAGAATGGGGCTCTCAGGCTGCATCAGCTTCAGCAGCTAGCTCAAGGAGAATTTTAAATTTCTCTGTGAAACACAGCAGTAGCCTTTACAAGAAATTCCTTAAAGAGCACTGCAAAAATGTCAGCATAGGGTCTGATGTTATATCTTATAAGTAATTCCAAGAAAAAAAAGACGGGAGGGGAAAAGGCAATAAAAGACATTCAGACTCTTTGTGGCGAAGTAAAACAAATATTTCTGATGTCCAGTTTCCCTTACTAAATCTAGGACCTTGAGGTCAAGCTGTTTCTTGTTTTATCTGCCTGGAGTAGCCCCCCTTACCAGCACTAGCCCATCAGCCAAGCTCTGCCCCTGTGACGCTTTGTTTTTTTGCCTTGTGCTGTAGTTTACCATAATGCTTTTGCCTGCCATACCTGACTGCGAGGTCCAGGCCATACTTGGAGGAGGGGGGTAGCATAGGTTCACACATGCAGCTGGCATCTCTTTCCATCGAGCACTAGCGTAATGCAGCTCCGTGAAGCAAACAGCTTTCATCCCGACTGCCTGCGGGAGCTGGGTGGCAGGAAATGCAGTGCTTCCGCTGCATGGCAGCGCAGCTCCTTCGCAAAACAGCCTGAGGAAGCGCAGCAGGGGCTGAAAGTCATAAACTGTGATTTTCGGTGGTTCTGCCTCACTGAAACAAATGTTGCTGGAAACTATTGTTTTCTCTTCAGTGGCTGGTGTAAGTCAAAATTAGTCCGAAAAAAAAAAGTGGGAAGGTTAGGGAAAGAAATACCAATCTTGCTTTTCTAAGACAGAAGACAACTAGCGGTTCCGTTTTGAAATTATGCTTTCAAAAAGTGCTTGATTAAGCATTTTAATAAGAAAACAAGCTTTGCATGAGCAGCCTATAAAGAATATTTTTGTTGTTTTGGTCCCATTTTGGTGAACATTTTAGAATTTGAAAGTAAACTTGAAGAAGTGAAAAGTGTACACATTATTAAAAGTCTTCACAGAAAGGAATAAAACCACCATTTTTTGTTTTGATTTTTTTTTAATTTAAAAATAATGCTTGAAAATTATTGATGAGTTCTGCTCTGAACTGATTAATAGCTCTCCTTTATTAAAGAAGTGTAATTATTGCAAATGTTGCATTTGTCAACAGTTCTATAATTACCCTTGGTGCTTGCTTTTTGAAAGTGAGGCCCTATTACATACATAAATGAGTAGTGACTCTTTGATGACAACTACAATAATGGTTTTCTACTGTGCCCAAAATGACCACATCTAGATCAGAGAAGTCTGGCACAAAATGGATCATAAATACAAAGGCAGCTTTCAAAGTTAAGGATCTGGGGTCTTAATAGTCAGAGCTGACTGTTCATCTGGTTTACTATTTTATGATATTTCTGATTCCATAAAGAGAAGAATGACTGCAAAGAGATCTTGTCTTTCATTGAACCATAAAGACAGCCTGAAGTTGTTGTCACTGGAGTAATAGGGCCTTTTTCAGCAAATGGAATTGCATAACTTTATTCTGAAAACAAGCAACCAGCTCAGCTTGCAAAGCCACTGAGCAGAACTTGGAATGGATTGTGCACTTGAAATGTCTGTGGGGGCATCTGCCAGTGACTGGAAAACAAATATTATTTTCTCCTTAATGCATTATACAGCATAAAATAGTAAAAAAGGAGAACTAAAAGCAATGGCCCATCCAGTCTAGAAGTATGCAGTATCAAATGCTTAAGATACAGACATGTGAAACTTGCATGCGGCTGCAAAATAAGCAGTCCACAAAAACAGTTTTTCTCAAAGTCATGGTAGTTAGAGTATGTTTTATGTGCTAGAGCTCGAGGTTTATGGCCTTTTCCCACTTCTGCTACTCACTAGTATTTACTGCTGGAATTCTCATGTAACTAAAAGGAAAACATACCAGGATGGATTTTCTTCTGTCAGACTTAACTGTAGTTTCATTGGAGATGGTGCATCCTTTCAGATTTATACCAGTCGAGCACCCCTAGCCTGATTTCTAGCTCTATACAGCCTTTTTTTGTTCTGAAGTTGCAATGACAAAGGGCCCATCTAAAGATGAGCAGATCATCTCTGTTTGCATCTGACCACAGCATTAATGGCTGAATCTTCACATCTTTCCATATTAATTAAAAAAAAAAAAAAAAAAATATATATATCTAGCGGTGCTGGTTCACAGACAACGTACTAGTTTTATGTCTCTGCCCCTTGCACTATCCTTTGTCTTAAAAAATACTCAGCAAACAATTCAAGGGAAGCAATTGGCATATTCCCTAATGAGACAAGATGAAGTGTTCTGTAATGATGATGACAGCAAATTCACTAAGTGAACTGCAGTTTGAAAACTTTGCAAACTGATCAAACCATGATTCCTTGATTGCTTACTTAATAGCCTGTTACAGTCTCTTTCCTGACCCTCCATATCCCAGTTGCTTCTGTCAGCACTTTGGTGACTGTGGGATTCTCTGTTAGCCCCTCAGGTTGTGAATAGTGGAAGAACAGGTTCTGCTTTGGGGATTTGATTTTATTTGCATTTAATACATACCCTTGGCCAACTATCAGAGGGAGTATTTAGAGATTTTCAGGACACCTACAGTGCTTTCTACATCAGACTAATGACTATCAGGAAGAAGCTTTCTTAATTCTATTTATTGTAGGATGGATACTAATTAAAGCACTGTCTCACCAGGTGCTGAGTACCTTAAGCAGCTTCTTAACTCCGGGAAGGGTAATGCTCTGCATATTTAGCTCTTAGAGATGTTCTGCCTGCTAAAGATGTCTGGTTAGGAAAGAAATGTACAGGGGAAAAGTGTATTTTGGGAAGTGATACAAATGATTGACTGGTGAGACTCTTAATTCATAACCAGTTTGGGAGCCCCTAGACCTGTGATTCTATTTTGTTAGCAGAAGAAATGTCCAAATTTCATTACATTCTGAGTGATGAACTCTCTTACAGCATTCTTCAGAATAATAGTCAGATAAGCTACTCAGGTTGGCCATTTAAGCGTTCCTGAAATGTGTTTTGTTACAGAAACTACTTCTAGGGAACGAGGGGAAAGGAGGGATGAGAGTCCATGTGCGCATGGGAGTGGGAATGAGGAGCTCTTCCTTCTGGTGTAAAGCAATTGCTGCCTTCTACAAGAGAGGCTGAGACTGCATTTCAGGAGTGGTGGAGAACTGCTCTCCCTCCTCTTGGTCTGCAGATCTCCTTGAGTTCCTTCCAGATGGAAAGAACTGGGAACTTCGTGTTTGTAACTTCAACACAGCAGGTACTATGCCATATCAAGTTTAACTGTAATGTCCTGCTGCCTAAAGAGTTGATGAGGCCTGGAAAAAAGATTTGCAGTGGCTAACAAATAGTTTATTCACAAGTTCCCCTGAGCATCTCCCAATCTGTGTAAGTCCTGTCTTTGCTGTATAATGATGTATGAATGTGCAAATAGTAGCTAAATATGCTCTTAAAATTAGGTCGTACGAAAAAAGATGGATTCGTCCTTGCAGCAGCCAAAAATTATATCCAAATACATTTCTGCGTGTTCTGATACTGGTAGCACTGAAAAGGTTACTTAAAAATTAGGGGTAATTCTATTTGCTTGCATTTCCGTTACTGTGTCTTCCAAATAAGCCCATCTCAGGAAATAAAAAGGAAGTCTTGATCTATCTGCTAAGGCAACCTGTGGTTTTTTTATTGTATTTGCTGACAACTAGTTGAACAATCATAAGCTGTTATGGAGAACAGCCTTGTCAGTATAATCAGGTGTTTAAGCAGGTGGAAAAAAAATTCAGTCCTTCTGCAATGGGATTTACAGTTACTGTTGTTCAAGATCAAAGATCATACATGTGATTTCTGATACCCCTTAACTGCCTGTCTTGGGGAGTTTTCGCTTTGTCCCATGTGAAGTGACAGTTACGATACCTTGCCTGAAAACGTGCCTCAAATAAAAGGAATTGTACTGGCCTGTGGGATTTTTTCGTCCTTTCTCTTGGTGACCTGCTGTGCTCGTTTTATTAACCACTTGGACTTTCATGGGCACTGCTCCTCCAAAAGAAGAATATTGATCAGCAGAGAGAATGAGTTGGTTGTCTAAAAATGGGTCTAAAGCATAAAGATGTCACCCATATCTGAGCCTGAGCTTTTCTGCTAGGGGACAGTGGCTTATTTTCATTTGGGTAGTGGTGGGGGTTTATAGATACCTGTTAACAGTATCCTTCAGGGAAGCTGAGGATTGACAAAAATATGCCATCTGTGTTAACGAGACCTCAGCGCATGCCTAGGCAGTAAATCATGTATCCATGTGTGTGTCTTTGAAATATCTTTGTGTGATGTATACATCTGTCACTCCACAACTAGATAGTGGCACATTTGAAAGTTCATATCTATTTACTTAAGTATTTGCGTACTTTAATCCAAAATAAGGCCAATACGCATATCTTTAATGCCAGCATGTGTGAAACTCAAGGAAGTAGTTAAATACATGCCTTATTTTGAGCATGGTCTCAGGTTCCAATGCAATAAACTTTCACATACTAATCAGCAGTGAACCAACGGTTTATGTTATGATAATGATTAAAGCAGTACTCATGTATAAAATGTCACGTGTCTGTTTTCTCCTTGTTTGTGATACAATCTCTCTCTCTTTTAAAGCTATCTATGAACAGTCTTGTGAGGCTTACCGACACCAAGGGAAGACCTCAGGTTTCTTTTACATCGATTCTGATGGAAGTGGACCACTTGGACCACTCCGTGTTTTTTGCAATATAACAGGTAATGACCTAACCTTGTCTTCAGTGGTTTATGTTGGCTCTAATATTACAGACGCGTCTGTCATTGTACTGCTAAGAAGACCTCACAATCATAGGTCTCTCATTAGTGAGGGAAAAAGCAGAGAACGGGTAGTAACTGAGGTTCAACTCTGAGGTTTTTCCATAAATAGGATCCATGCAAAAATGATTTTTAAACTAAGTTTGAAGGGCTCACCTTGTACTGTTGCTAAATGATGTTTACAATGGTATTTGCACCTTACAGAGGATACTGCTGATGTATTTTTCATAATACAACTTTTAATGAGATGTTTTACTAAAGATATAGCAACTTAGAAGAATGCTGCTTCTTTTGTAACTGAATGGTTTCTCAGCTTTACTGGAACACTAGACCAGGGAATTTTTATTAAACTCTTGAGCTAGCACTGAGCTAGCTGTAAATGCTTCCAGTCTGAGTTAAGTAGGAATATGACTCCTCGCATGAGTGTGCTGCCTTTGATGTCACATAGAAACGTTGATCTGTATGGAAGAGAAGACATGATACTTTTAGGAGGGGGGACACCAAAGAAGCAGGTAGCAGAACAAGAGCCTGGCAAAACGACCTGTTGGTTGAGACTTTTCAAACTTACAGTTCTTTAGGTTTAAAATAAAAAGTGTTTTGAATGAATATACCTGACCAGCAAATTCTCCCCCTAAGTAGGTCCTGTTTTGCACACAGGTCTGTTATGCAAGGGTATGAGAAAAGATTACGTAGCCCATATTGTGGATTGGGGTGGATGGCAGAGTGTCCTTTCTGCTTTTTATTTTTGAAATGGAGAGGAAATTTTCTGGACTGTCTCCTGTTTGGCATTTTTTGCTTCCTGTGGCCAGGTGTGTGTGGATGACAGAATGTTTTATTACCCTTTCTAAATTGCTAATTCTGGTTGAGCTCCTTTGCCACATATCGCCTCCACACTCAGTCTTGAAAACTAAGGACTCAGGATATTCATATTTTATCCTTAATCTCCTTGTACTTAAAGTGTCTCAAATTAAATTTTCATTTTGATTTAATTGGGCAATCATTATGCTAATTAAATGCACACCAGTTAATTATTAAGTATGTTTTTTTATTCGAGTGTAACAAATATTTAATAAGATGTGTCTCCTTCACTGTTGTTGAGTCTCGTAAGAATTGAAGCAGAGTTTCACCTTTCTGTCTGAATATCCTTCCTTGATCTCCAGTATGGGAAATGTGCTCATTTTTATTATTTATCATATAAATATGTGTGATCAAAACATTGTCAGTGCTTTTTATCTCTGCTGAACAAGTGGGATTTTTGACAAACTCCTTGCAGAAAGCATCTGCTTTCCTCAAATAAATTTTATCTGGCAGAAATCCAGAAGGCATATACCTAATTTTCTCTCTGTCTGTGATAAACTTTCTGACATTCTTGTTATATTTTGGTTATGAGAAAAGTGGAGAAGGGGAAAACTGACAGAACCTCCTATACAGGAAAGCTTTTTCTGATTTCTTATTATTTCTTATTCGAGATGGGGGAAGATCATTTGTCACAGGCATCTCTATTATTCCTCTTGCATAATAGAAGACTGAGACACAGAAATAAATTACTGTTTTACAGTTGTCCAGAGAGTTTGAGGTACAGTTAGGTTATGCTTCTGTGTCATCTAAGTATGGTTTGAGTGCCTTAATCACAAGAGCTTCTTGTTATTAAGAAGAGCTGTTTTATTGTTATACTGGTTGAAAAATTGTTTACAGTAATAGATTAAGTGCAAAGTATGGAAAAAATAACTCTGTGTACACAGGGATGGATTCTGAATTTGTTGTTCTTCTCACGTAATGCTTCTGCATAGTTTTCTGGATGTGTCAATATTCAGAGAATGTAAAAAAGTGAAATTCTATGTTGTTACATTAGGAACATAAGAGGAACAGAGACAGAAACGTCAACATTATTGTTCAGTGATATAAATCCATACAACACCTCCTGTGAATGGAAAGATTTAGATGGTCAGAAGTATAAATAAATTCCACGTATGAGGAGACTAAACAAATGAAAGAGATGGTAGAGGGAGCTGTCACAGGGAAGCATGGAGATCATATGTGATGTAGAGAAAGCAAATACAGTTTGATTCTTTTATATCATGCCTTATGAAGAGCAGCTGAGGGAACTGAGGTTGTTTAGTCTAGAGGAGACTGAGAGGAGACCTGATCGCTCTCTACAACTACCTAAAGCAAGGCTGGTGTTGGTGTCTTCTCCCAAATTACTAATGATAGGATGAGAAGAAATGGCCTCAAGTTGCTTCAGGGGAGGTTTAGATTAGATATTAGGAAGAAATTCTTTATTGAGAGAGTGGTTGGACACTGGAATGGACTGCCCAGGGAGGTGGTAGAGTCACCATCCTGGGAAGTGTTTAAAAAACGAGTGGAGGTAGCACTTGAGGCTATGGTCTAGTGGTTAGCGAGATGTTGGGATGAAGGTTGGACTTGATGATCCTGGTGGTCCTTTCCAACCATAATGATTCTATGATCATAGGAGCTAAGGGACAGTTAAATTATTAGATAGCAGTATTGGGGGTATTTTTGTATTCTTTTTCCTGATGCAGTGAGGAATTCAGCTTGAAACTTGACTACCCCAGGACATGAATGAGACCAGTGTATCAACAGAGGGGAAAAAAACAGGCTGGAAAAGGCCACAGTCATGTGTGAAAGATTCAGAAGATGCAACTAAATGTGGAGGCTTAGTTGCAACTCCAAGCTCAGGCAGGTGTGAGGCAAAAATCACTGGGAAATGGGAGTGAGTTTCAGAGCAAACTTTTGCCTTCCCTCACTACCCTGGGTGTCTGTTCACCATTGAAGGGAGATATGGGTTCCTGGGCTAAATGAAGCTTTGCTTTTACTTAGGCTGACAGTTCTTATTTTGTGTACAATTCAAGAAGTAACTTCTTTATACCCAAAATGTGTTCAGACTGAAGGAGTTGGAGATAGAATGGAATATCTGAAGAAATTACTGATACAGTGGTTTTAAAAGTAGAGCTACCATGAGCTAATGACTTCTGAGAATTAGTGAATCTGTGAAGGACGAGTTAAAAGATGGAATTTGATAATCAGAAATGAGCAGCATCATTGCATTTAGAGAACAGTGTTCTTCCTTAATGGTCACTTAACATGTGTTTAACATTCTTTCTAATTTTTACCTGTTCAACTGAGCAAATAGGGATCTTGTTTGTAGGCGATTATTAACCACAGCAAATTAACACCAGCTTTCTCACATAGTGATGTCTGGTCATAGGCATCCAATATGGGATGTGGATATGGGAAGTATCAACATCATAAGTTAATTTATTGTATCCGTGGTCCCAGCGATTTCTGTGCAGCCTGTCAACTTTAGCAGCCTACTGCTGAATAAAAATTTTGAAGAAACCACAAAATTGCACTTGTGTGTGTTGAGAGGGAATTGGGCTGTTATACAAAGACAAAAAGAGAGCAAGAAATGAGGAAAGGGAAATTTTGCAGGGATAAAAAGAGGAAGAAAAAATATATAAAAATATAAAGCCAATTTTAAGCCTGTAACAGTAGAGTGTCACAGAAAATGTACTGATACTAGAGGAGGTAAATGTATTTATTCATTATCTGGAGAATTGGCTGAAAAAGCAAGGTGACAAAAATTGTAGATGACACGCTATTATTTAAGTTGGTCAAGGAAAGGGAAGAGTGTGTGAAGCACTTTAGAAGGATCTTATCTTGAAGGCTGTTTATTTCTAGAAAAGTAAAATGATGTTGAAATGGGAGGTTGTCAGGAATGGTAATGTACCTAATTAAGGACATAAAAAGATCCCTGCACAAAGAGAGGTTAAAAGTAAATAATCCATGGCTGTTTAGATTGGGAAAACCCAAAGTGAATGGGCCTCATTGACAGAAGCAATGTTCATTTGCATTTTCGTACAATAGGAATAAAGAGACAGTTCAATGACAGTGAAAGACAACAAACTCAAAACTAGATAATAAAAAAAAAAACTCACCTTATTAACATAATGTTTTCTTCACCTTATATACCCATTATACACAAAGCAAAGCCACTTTCACAGGACAATTCGTCAGTTCTAAGAAACAGTGAGGAATCCACACCAAATATGTGTGTGTAAAACCACAACTGTATGTAGCTGGATGCTATGAGAGACACCATGAGGATTTGTGTGGGTCCATGCAGGCATTATTAATTTGGGATGATTGCATTCAGCACCATGGGAAAATAGCTAGACGGCTTCCAGGGCTATCTGCATGTGAATGTGGACTAGCTCTGCTTGCTTTACCTGGGTTCTTCCATCATCCATGGGGCTCTATGCATAAAGTACAGAGAGAATGTGTCCTGCCATGCTTTGGGGTAATGAACAACTACCAACACTGTGAAAGAAATTTTCCCTCTAGGCAAATTGTTTGATAATTAGCCCAGTTGAACTAATCTTCACTTCCCACTGAAGTGACTGATGATAATCAATATAGAAAATAGTAATGGACCCTCTAAATCTCTGGTCTGGCCATCTTTCTATCATTGTGAGGCTTGCTCTTTTTCTCTTGTTGCTTAGAAATCTATTGATCTGTCTGGAGTACTACTTAAATACTAATAATCATATTCTCCAATGCAAAGTCTATAGGCCTGCAATTCACATCCATGTACTTGTTTTGCTGCCCTGTATGGAGAAGTGTTTGTAATGACCTTTTCTCATCTTCTCTGGAGTAAGTTTTACCCTTGATGTCTGAAAGGTTGGATTACAATACACTTGGGTCATTCTGTCACTGTACTGCTTTACTGATGCTGTTTTACTGTATGCAGACCCTTGGCTATCAAATCAATAATGCTTAGAAGTTGCCATGACTAGATCAATGGTTAATTTTTACCTTAGCCCTATATTTGTCCAGTCCTTAAATGTTTGCCTTTTTATTTTTCTTTTTTTCCTCTAGAGGTGCAGATTGGGGAAAGATGTGTCCTTATCCCAGGTCTTGCTGCGAGACCATGATCTGGTTTTGAATCTGCAGTAATGAAAAAATCATTAATGAAAAAAAAAATCTCTTTGTTGCAGTCTCCTATCAAAATGCAAATAATGCCTATTTTTCTGATGCAAGAAAAGTAAAGCTTTATTTTTTCTCTCAGAAAACAGTATAGAAACTGTGTTTAAACCTCAGAAAAAGTAAGGGATTCTAAGATGATATGAAGGAGATTAACAAAGTTATACTTGCAACATTTTCTAAGTTGCCTCTAGCTTTTTTTTTTTTTCATTAACGTTCAAGATTTTATTCTTCCATATAATACATATTACACGGCATGTAACGAGGATTGAATTCAGGAGGATACAAGTTGTGTTTGTAGCTGAAGTGTCTAAATACTTTCACTGTCTGCCTAGTCCTACTTACAGTATGATATTTCATCAGTTATTTGAGGAAAATGATACAGCAATTCAGCTTTATTTCCTTTGCTGTGAACAAGGAGCAGACTGGAGTAACAAAGAGATGGACTACAACAAAGCAGAGCTGGCTGGACTTCAATTCTTGCATCAGAGATCCCACCCATTCCCAAAATAATCATGGAAGTGGTGGTATTCCTGTCCACGCATCCATCTTCCCTTTGTTTTCACACAAGAATCTCACTGCATTTGGTTATGTGTAATTTATTATCTTTCCATATGAAACCATCTTCTTCTACTTTGCATAGCAATTACACTGGTACAGAAGTCACCAGAAGTTATATTTCCTGTGGTCTTGGCTGACTCTCACGTGGAAGGGAGGGCTGCCACTGGTTAGACTGAGGCAATAACAGAGAGGAGGAGGAGGAGGAGGTCATGCCTTTATTTCTAGTTTTATTACCTGCAACTGTGTAATTGTGGGACAAGAATTTAAATGGTGAAACTCCCTGACATTCTCAGAATGAGCTAGGTAAGATTTTACAGCTTTGAACTCCTTAAGGAAGTTTTTGAAGTGTGGTTTTTTTGTTTCGTTATTGTCTGTCTTTTTTAATGCAGCTTACTATCTATAATTGTGGTTGACTTTATCCCTAGGGAAAATGAATGGGAATCCTTTACAAATTATTTACTACTGTTTAGATTAAAGACAATTGTTAAAGGTTTACAGATTATCCCCTCAAACACTATAAGTCTGTTGGCACACTGGACTTCTGACAATTTATACATTTCTGGTTTGAAGTTTCATGAAGTATTCCAGAAATTCACAAAATTAACAACCTTTAGTGCTTATATTATGTCAAAAAGCAGCTCTGTTACCTTGTGCTGTCAACAGCTGCCTTGCTTTTTGCAGCAAAATTGTTGTGTTTCTGAAGAGCATCACAGCAGAAGTCCTGCAGGCCGCCTTCTCTGTCACACTTGCAGGAGGCCCTCAAGAAAGTTTTAATACAGAATGTAACAGTAAATATTTTCCTCTAGCCTTTACCTTTTAACTAAGGGTTAACGCAACTTAATCACTTTCCTGCCACATTTGCAGGGCTCAGAAGTTAGGGTAATCTCTAGAAGTCACTCCAGCTGTCTGTTACAAGGAGCGTATCCATTTGCTCCAGATACAGGTGTCTAGTGCCATGTTGGAAACCTGCAGATGTCCTGCCCAGCCTCCTGATGTAGCATCAGAAGAATGGCAGGTATCCTGTGGGCTCCTCTTCTTGTCTTCCAGGCTCATGCAGATGTCTGAGCCATCACAAGGCATATAAACCAGCAAAGTAATTATGCTAAATCTCTCAAAACTCACCTTAGATGAAAGCAACTGAGTCAGAGAGGGCTGCGGTGTTGTCACAAGTGCAGCGAGTGTACGCACAGTGGAGAAGTGTCCACTTTGCACTAGGAAGTAGTTCAGCAACTGCCTTTTCAATTTTTGGAGAGGTATATTTCTCGCTGTTTGTTATAGATACCCTGTATTAGAGGAAAGACAGAGATGGAGGGGCATCAAGAAGTAGGCTGGGAGGATAAAGGCTTGCCATCTCTGGGCTTCAGCACAACAGGAGGAATGAGAGTGCATGAGATTGTAGAAGAGGTGTCTCTGCTGACAGAGATGCCCAGAACTCTGGGCTTAGAGTGAGCAAGCTTTATGCCTGGGGTGTAAAAGAGTTGGGAACACAGCTCTTCCCTCTCTGCCAGGGCTGGGGCAGCATGTCTGTGGAGCCAGGGGTGTGGTGCCTTCCTGGTGCTGGCTATTGGCTGCCAGGGAGGATTTAGAGATGGGGAATGGCTCCAGACATGAGCATCCCTGAGG